>PVLA01013129.1:0-39048 GCA_004027455.1 Hydrochoerus hydrochaeris | reverse complement strand
CAGGCAGGCTCAGCTCTTACAAGGGCTCTGCAGCCCCTCACTTGGCTAGACAAATCCTTCTCCTGCTAAATAGAAGTCGCCTCCTCAGGGATCCTGGGGCAGATAAACAGGGGTGCTGGGCCTTGGTCTTCTCCTCTCCAACTCCATCTCCCCTTCTTCCCGGAAATGCAGAAATCCTGGAGCACGATTTAAGAGAGAGAGAAAAAAAAAGCCAATACAGGCCCTAAGATGCACATTCCTGAGTGGCGCTGACAGGATTTTAAAAGCAGACCCCACCCTGGCAGAGGTCAGACCCCAAGGGCCACGCAGTCCTCAGGGCCCAGGCTGAATTAGCCTCAGTTCCGGCCTCAGCATTAAAGAAATGAATAAGGGGGAACAGAGTAAGAATGATCTAGGACTGGGGAAGCGGGTGTGAGGCCACAGCTGGGTGTCACCCGCCCCCCAAACTTAAAATCCCCCTGTGCAGGGGAAAATTTCTCCAGGTGACAGGCGCCAGGGGACGTCTGCACAGCACTCCAGGCGATTTCCACAGATCAAAAAGGACAGACAGGGCAGCGCTGGAACCCTCTCACCCCTGGGGTGATGACAGCAGGACGAGGCAGGATGACACACCGCAGCCACCGCGAGCGAGCCGCGCCGAGCTGCGTGTTTGCTGCCCCTGGCTCTGCTGAGCAGGGCTCGGCTCTCTGCTTTGCTCACCCTGCGATCTGCTCTGAGGACCAGCGGTTTCCAGGGCTCCCCACCCCGCTTTCTCACTGCATGAATGAACTCCATGAGCACATTTGCAACCACCAAAGTGCGTTTTCTCATAAAGCAGGGAGAGAGAAGTTCGTGTTCCCTTTTCTGCTCTCTTCAAAAGAGCTTAACCTGAAAGCTAAAGAGTAAGCGTGTTTACCAAATGGTGTAAATGCCGGGGTAGGTACAAAGAACAAAGCCGCAGCAGGGAAGGGTGACGCTATCTCATCCTAAGGCTACTGAGATATCAATCTCCTGCTTCTCCTCCAAAAACCCAGGCTGGGAAAAACTAGCTCATGTTACCTCACCGAGTATGGCGGGAAATGGGAAGGAGAAATTGCTTCTGAATCCTTTCCTCATGAAATACCTGGAAATAATAATGATTTTTAAAATGCACAGTTAAAAACATTTAAAAACATGATTTTTTTTTAGGTTAGGTATCATAAACCTTGACCGACTCCAAGAAAACCGGGTCTTTGGAAAAGACACTTGTAGGTATGAGTCACTGCTGGGGCCTGAGGTAGTTTTGTGTTTTGTTGTTTTGTTTTTTAATCTGTGCCCGGGCCTCGGCTGAGTGGCCCAGGATTAGCTACCCCGACAATTCGGACTCTGATTTTCTGAACTTTCTGGAATAGTCCAAGGTGACGAGAAAGTGACTTCGGGGGGGCGGGGGGGTAAATGGGCAGGAGCCCGTTGGCCTTTGTGTTTGTGGCTTCACCTCCACCGTCCACCACAGAGAAGTGTTTTTCCACGTAGAAAGAAACGCACTCCGGTGAGCGACAATCAAAAGAAAGCAAAGAAGACAAACTGCCCTCCCAAGGGCCAGGAATGGGGTTAAGATGCCAGGACTGAAGCAACGGCCCCGGGAGGCCGGTTGCTGGGAAACGGAGCTGATCGGGATCTCGCTGCCCTCTGGGTAGATTCCTGTTGCTTTCAGACCCTCCTGGGCCCCGGGCTGCTGGTCACTGAGCTAAAGGACCTGTCAGACCTGCGGACACTTTTGCGCTGGGCATCCGGCTCTGCCCCACCCCCAGAGGCGCTAGCTTCCAACTGAGAGCAGGCTGAGACAGGACGGCCGCCCAGCCCGCCGGGGTGGAGCTTCCTGCAGCGCTGCGGCTGTGTGCACACCACACAGGCCCCGCCAGAGCCCGGAGGTGTAGACCAGCGTGGCCTCCTCGGGCTGGGGACCAGCCCAGGAACTTGGCCCCTCTTCTTACTTTAATGTAACACAGGCAGGTATTAAATAGCAACCTCCTGCGCACAAATGGAGCAAAACTTCATGGCAGAAGAGTGAGGGAATAAGAGCAGTGCACACTGTGTCCTGCGATCTTCAAAGAGTGGCCAGTGCGTCCCTCAGGGGACAAGCCAGACCCAGAGACTCCGGGGCAGGGAAGAGACAAACAGATCCAAGGACAAACTCTCCTTTCAGCGCACAAAGAGGAACTAGTGGTGCACGGGAAACACATCAGCGCGTCTTCAAATGCTCTTGGGACAATCGAATGGATACTTGGAAGAATTGTTTGAACTTCTCCCGACTTCCGGTTTCTCTCTCTCTCACAGGACAATATATATTCTCATGTAAAAGACACCTTGTGCTATTTAAGCTTGTGTGTCTGACCTATTTCACTTAACATGATCTCAAGTGGCATGGATTTGTGTAGGAACAGCTCAGATGTTTCTTTTTTGTGGTAGAGTAATATTCCATTGCATGTAAATAACCTCATTGTCTTCATTCATCCACCTGCCGATGGACATATACTCTGTTTCCAAGATCTGACTATGGTAAATTGTGTTGCTCGGTGTGTAATAGCTAAATCTTGCAAACAGCCCAAACGCCCATCAACTAATGAATGGATAAAGAAGATGTGGTTTTTGTACAATGGAGTACTCCTCGGCCATAAAGAAGGATAAACGAGACATTTCTAGCTAAATGGACGCACCTTGGACCCATACTCCTGAGGGAGATAAATCAGTCACATGCGTGTAAATACCACACGGCTTCTCTGGGGCGAGAAGCTGAAAGCATGAGAGACCACCAAAATGCATAATCGATATGGTGAAACAGGAAGAAATTTTTCAAATGGGAAGGGGAACTGGGGGGGGGACAAAGGACAAGAAAAAAAAGAAGAGCAGGGAAAATGGAAGCAAAGCTTCTGTAAATAAGGGGGGAGGAGGGGTCGAAACAAGTGAAGGGAAAAAGAATCGAGAGACACCACGGGCAGGTGCAAGTCCCCTGGGGTGCGCGTGGTCACTATGTGCACTTAAGGTGCAGGTAAAATTTAAACATTGCTGCTGCAAACAGCAGTCGGCATGGACCCCGCGACAGGGTGACTTAGCCCCTTCGGGAAGAGAAGTAGGAGGGAAGAGCTGTGTCCCCTGGGGTTCCTCTTTGCGCTCTGTGGGGGACTCTCACAGCGGCCGCACCACCATCTGCGTCCCCAACAGTGAGGGGGCTCCGCCCTCCCCACTGCCCCCAGCTTTCCTCACTGATTTTTTTTTTTTTTTTGGTGATGTCTGTTCTGGAGAGAGGCGATGGCTCAAGGTAGCTTTAATTTGCATCTCTCTGATGGCCAGTGATGGTAAACTTTTGTCCCTGTATTTATTGGCCATTTCTACTCCTTCAGAGAAGTATCTGTTCATTGCGGTTGTCCATTTTTTTTTTATCAGATCTTTTATCTGGGGAGATCTAATTTTTTTTTTTTTTTACTTTCTGATATATCCTAGATACTAGTCCTGTGTCTGGGTAATAGTGCAGCCCTTTAAATTGGATGTATTTGTTTATTTACTTTTTTAGACACGTTTGTGCTAAGTCATTAAATTACCAAGGCTGGTTTAGAAGTTTTTTTCTTCTTGTGTCCTTTTCTTTTTTGGTGCTGGGAACCAAGTCACAACTTTGTGCTAGTCAGGCAGGCGCTTATGCCGCTCAGCTAAATCCCCAGTCCTGGGTTCGAACCTTGAATCCTCCTGCCTCACGCGTTCCGAGTTCTGGGGTTAAGGCGTGGGTCACACAATCCAGCTACTGTCGGCATTTTCTTAATTTAGAAAGGAAAGATAAGAAAAGAAAGAACAAAAAAAAAGTGAGAAAGTAGAAGCAAAGCTTGTGTAAATGGAAGGCGAGGAGGGGTGGAAGGAAGGAGGGAAACGGGGAAAAGAAAAGAAACAGGCTGTGTCCTGTACAGGTACCAATACTGTGGGATGAATGTGATCAGTAGACAAACCCAAAATGCACCAATAAAATCTGAGAGGAAAAGGCAAAATGATCACAGTCCTTCTAGCTGTGGTGGCTCCCGCCTGGCACCCCAGCACTCACAGAGGCTGAGACAGGAGAGAGCACCCCAGCACTCACAGAGGCTGAGACAGGAGAGCGAGAGCTCAAACCAAGCTTGGGGATTTAGCCAGACTGATGCAAAGGGTGGAAAAGTTTTAGAAATGGCTGAAGTACCCAGGGCACTGTGGCACACACCTGTCATGCCAGCCCTCGGGAGGCTGAGGCGGGAGGATCACTGTGAGTCTGAGGCCAGCCTGGGCAACACAGAGAGACCCTGTCTCTAAATAGATAAACAGACTGGAGAGCAGCCCTGTACGCCGGCTCTGGGGGCTCAGTTCCAAGGAGCGCCCCATCTCCTTTCTTGTCTGTCTGGTTGGTTTCTGGTGGTGCTGAGGATTGAACCCACAGCCTTGTGCATGCCCAGCAAGACCCCTAACACTGAGCCACATCCCTGGGCCTCTGCTGTCTTCTCACACCCACTCGGCCCTGAACCCCCAAGGCACTGTGGTTACTGCGTGGACAACTTCCCGTTAGTGCCTGGAAGCACAAGAAGCTTTTTCTTGCCACAGTACCTTTCACAAATATTTATTTTTTCACCCAACAGTCAGTATGAGGCAGGATTAGCCTAGGAGCTGGGGACTCTTATTCTGATATTATGGACTATTCAACCCCCACAACAGGGTGTAGCTTAGTGGTACAGGGTTGGTCCCACACACAAAACCAAGCACATAAGTACAGGAGGGCTGGGAAGGTAGCCCAGTGGTCAAGGGCTGAGTCCTGCCCGAGTCCCGAGTTCAACACCCAACACCAGAAAGAAACACAAACATTCACAATGCCCTCTGCAGTGCCTGATCCTTGACTGGATATTGGCTCTGGAAAAAGAAGTGTGTGTGTGTGTGTGTGTGTATGCGTGCGCATGTGCGTGCACACACTGTATTTCTGGGTGTGGCAACACACACCTGTAACTCACTCAGGAGGCTGAGGCAGGAAGATCACCACGAGTTTGAATAGCCATACATAGTGAATTCATGTTAAATTCCATGCTGACGTGGACCACACAGCAAGCCCCTCTCTTGAACAAAGCAAACGGTCCAATACCAGCATTTAGTGACCTCTGTCCAGGTGAGGTCCTGGAGGACCCTCTGATTGCCTTCAGCTGTGGACCCTCTTACCCACTCCTACAAACCTAAGGGAGAACTGCTTTCCCCCACACCCGTCTCCCCCTCTCAGCCTTGGCTTTTTGGCATCAATTTTGATTTTCTCCAAAACTGGCCCAGGGGCTGGGGCGCAGCTCGGCCGCAGAGCACGCACTGCTCCCTGCGGTGGAAGATGGCTCGGAAACGGGTCTGACCCACTGCCCTTTTGACGTCTTGGAAATGCCACTCCTTTCCCCACAGCTGCCCCATGGTGATGCCAAGCAGAGGGCAGAAGAGCCTAGAAAACTGCTCCTCTTGGAATTCTTTTCCTGTCTTGATTTCTCTAATCCTGGGGAGTGAACTCAGAGCCTTTGTGCTGGACACCGAGCCCGGCTGTTCTCTGGCACTGGGAATCATACTCAGGGCCTTGCACTTGCCAGGCGGGCACCGTGCTGCTGAGCTGCGCCCCTGGCCCATCCCCACCCCTTTAAAAATCTTCTTTTAAACTTTGTTTTCTCCCCACCCCCCACCCCCTTTCTGCTCCTTCTCCTTTTCCTTCTTCTCCTTCTTTCTGTTACTGAGCATTGAACCCAAGGCCTTTGCCCTGAGCTACAATCCCCAGCCATTTTTAAATTTTCTTTTTTCTTTTAAACTTTGAGTCTGGGCCCCACTGTGTCACTAGGTTGCCTAGGCTGACCTGGAAGTGGAGATCCTCCTGCTTCAGCCTCCTGAGTGCCAGGATGACGGGAAAAGGACACCTGGCCTCTCTCAGAGAGCCCTGAGCTTTGCCTCTGGTCACAGTCTGCCCAGAAATTAGCACTCCTTTCTCACAAACAAAACGCCCACTGAGCGGCATGACCTGGAAGTATGCAGGGCTGGACACTCGCCGGGGCCCGGGGCCTGGGGCCACTCGGCGTGGCTCTCACCCACGTCCCAGGCTCTGCTGAGCTCCGGATGCCTTGCATCCTTTTCCGACCCTCCTTCCTGATCTGCCTCCACCCTGCAGCCCAGCGGGGACGCTGCTCGGTCCGTGGTGCTCTGGGAGCTCGGTGCTGCACAAACGCAAACCTGCTCCGTGAACGTGAACTGTTTCCTGCGCCGGACTGAAACCCACAACCCTGAAGATGTAAATGGGGCTGTCTTAACCTGGGAACGTCACGGAGCTTCACTCTTCACCAGTTTTCTCTGAATGCTGGGATTATTTTATTATTAAAATTGATGCTAGCTGGGCGTCTTGTCGCATGCCTGCAATCCCAGGTCTCAGAAGGCTGAGGCAGGAGGATCACTGTGAGTTTGAGACCACCCTTCCCTGCCTAGGGAGACCCTGTCTCAAAACAACCAGAGCAACAACAAAAGTACTGTATATTAACCTGATCTTTTACAAAGTACCTAATATGTGTGTGGCTTTTGCTGGACCCAGGGGGAGAAATAAATGCTAAATAAGAGTGATGCTCTGCCCGCAAATCTGGGTAACAGTTTGCAGATGTACTTCTGGCTCATAGGACCTCAGTCAACACTTCAGATTAAGGGGTCAGCAAACGTTCTGTAAATCTTCCATTAATTCGCAGTTTATTATTTTTATTTTTTATATTTTTGGAGGGCCGTGTACTTGGTTTATTTATTTTTGTTTGTTTGGTTGTTTTGAGTTTTTGAGACAGGTTGGCCTTGAACTCAGAGCGATCTTCCTGCCTCAGCCTTCTGAGTGCCGGGATTACAGTCGTGGGCCTCCATGTCTGGCTCAGTATTTGGTTTTATTTGTAGGTGTTAAACACCAGACAAAGATGAAATCCACATTACAAATCCATATGCAGTAATCTCTAGCTTCATTACCAAAGATGTGGGTTTTTTTACGTTTATTAGTCCTACATGTGTGATACATAACGATTACCTTCACCGGAGGGATTTGGAACCTGGACTTAATGCATTTTTTTCCCACCTTCCCTCCACCTACCTAGTTCTCATTTTAGGCTTAAAGACCCGTGTAGTTTTTTGCTTTTAAGGATAATATTCATTTCTCTTTAAAAGGCGTGATGGCTCAATGACACTAACCAGTTCTGTTTTTCCTGTTTAAGTTCTGTTTCTTTGTTTTGGTTTTTTGGGGAGGGGGCAGTGTATCAGGAATTGAACTCAGGACCTCACGGGCCAGGCAGACACTGTACCAAGCGTTCTGTGTCTTGTACTTTCATTTTTCTTTTTCTTTTTTTTTTTCCTTGTACTTTCTTTTTTGTTTTGTGTTTTTGAGCCAGTTTCATTATGTAGCCCAGGCTGGCCTTGAACTCCTAGCAATCCTCCTGCCTCAGCCTCCCGAGTGCAGGGATGACAGGCGTGTGCCCCCGCGCCTGGCTCTTACACCCTTTCTGGTGACATTCATTCACAGTTGTTTAGTGTACCGCACAAAGCATGTGACATGCCTCAGACCTCAAAAAGAAAAAAGCAAAAGCGCCCTGAGTGACCAGGGGCATGTGACCCTCCTTTCACAGCACACTTTTTAAGGCAGAAGTGCTTTCTGTAACGGTTGCTAGTTAACCTTTCCTTAAGCAGCAACCCCACATTCCACGGTATCCCGCTACCTCGGGCTTACACCCCGGGGTGCGGTACCTAGACAGTGTCCCTCGCCTGCAGTCTCAGAAGACCCTGGCCTCCATGCAGCGGCTGCCCCAGTCCTCCTCCTCCTCCTCCTCCTCCAGTCAGGGTCTCACTGTGTAGCCCCGGCTGGCCTTGAACTCATGGCGATCCTCCTGCCTCAGCCTCCCGAGAGCTGGAATCACAGGCCTGCACTGTCACGCTGGGCTCTGGGTCTCTGTTCGGATCATGTCTTTTTCTTGTGTGTGTGAGGCAGGGAACACCCTGCTGTGTTCCTCGGTCCTCCAGAGTTTTCTGGGGTACAGAGGATGTCACTGTTCCTGTGAGCTCGCCAGTCACGTGGCTTTAGATCCCTGCTCCTCCCCGCTACGGGCTCACGGGTTTCTTCCAGGGCCAGCCGTCTGCCCATCCTCCCGCCCTGTCCTCCGTCCATCTGTCCATCACTTCCTTAGGCAAAGCCACCACCCTCCTGGTGTCTGCAGGGTTCTGCTGCCCCCGGACCTGGCCCGAGTGCTGGGTTCTCTGGAGCTCACGTCCCATTCGCTGTGTGGAGCAGAGCTGGGCTGGGGCAGCGCTGGAGACGCCGGTGGAGGGAAGCGGAAGCGCCAGGCCCAGGAGGGCAGGCCGGCCCGGGTGGCTCTCGCCTGGGAAGCCCAGGCCGTACCCACAGGGAACACCTAGGGCTGGGCTCCCATGACAGGGCCAGAAAGGAATCTGAGCACATCTCTCAGCCTCGAGATAAGTGAGAAAACAAGATGGTGGAACAGAAACTCTCCAGGCTGTTTTATTTTTATTTAAAAATAGCCTTTCGGTAGCAAGGATGGTGATGCACGTCTGTAATCCCAGCTACTTGGGAGGCTGAGGCAGGAGGATCACCGCAGTTTCAAGCCCAGCCTGGGACGTATAGTGAGTCCAGGCTGACCTGAACTACACAGCAGACTCTGTTTCAAAAAACAAACAAACAAAAACCCCCAAGAACAACAACAAAAGACTGCCGACTGGGAAGGAAGGACCATGTGTAACCCCAGCTACTATGAGGCTGGGGCATGAAGCCAGCCTGGGCAGTTTAGCAAAACCCTGTCTCAAAATAAAATTTTAGCTATTGTAGCCCAGACTTGTAACCCCTGTACTCTGGAAGGCTGAGGCAGGAGGCTCTCAAGTTGCAGCCCAGCCTGAGCAATTTGCCTTGCATGTACTAAGCCCTGAGTTTCATCCAAAATACCGGATGGAAGGCAGGGGACAGGCAGCAGGAGAAGAACAGCGGGGTCAGATGGCTGGGGATGGCTGGGGGTGGGGCTCGGGCAGGTGAGGGGCTGGGGCGCCGGGCGGAGCCGGGGAGCAGCTGACTGCGGACAGCGCCTGCACCACGGCCCAGGTGCTGGGTCTGAGTCCTCGGCTCTTCCCCGAGCACGCGGCCTTGGGAGGGGCCGGGCCAGGGTCCACCCGAGTGTGCTCGAGGTGGCCACACGGCGCACATCTCCGCTTCCCTGCGGCACAAGGCTGTGTGTGAGGTCAGCCCGGCCCGTGTCAGCCCCACTGGGGTTCAGCTGTGACCGTGGAGATCAGGCAGAGGTGGGCAACCGGCCAGTGGCTTCGGGGTCAAGCAATTCAGTTTAAACTCAACCAGCAGAACTGGGAGGATAGTAGATGCCGAATCTGTTCTTTTGTTTTTTGGCTTGTTTTCATTTTAATTTTTGAGTCTGGGATCACCGCATAGCCTAGGCTAACCTCACAGAGATTTCGCTGCCTCAGCCTCCCTAGCACTGGGATTATACAGGTTTGTGCCACCACGTCTGACAAAATCGGAGCCTAAATTTTTTTAAAAGAACTGTATTGTTGCCAGATTTACACCTAAGTTATTTTTATTTTTATTTTTTGTGGCATTGGGATCAAGCCCAGAGGTACAGACCTACATCTCCGGCCCTTTTTATTTTAAGACAGGGGTTCACAAAATTGCCCAGACTGGTTTTGAACTTGCGATTCTCCTGCCTCAGCCTCTTAAGTAGCTGAGATTATAGGCAGGTGGCCCCATACCTGGAAATACCTAAAGTTCTGTGAGTAAGGATCTTTTGTGTGTGTGATAATAAAAATGTTAAAAAATATTTTAAAGTTCTGTTACTAAAAATGTTTTAAAATTTAAAAAATTTTGAACAGTGCTAAAAAATAAAAATCACATTTGAAATAAGAAAACATTCAAATGGGGAGGGGAACTAGGGAGGGGGAAAGGAAGGAAGAGAAAAGAAAAAAATGAGAAAAGGGAAAATGGAAACAAAGCTTTGGTAAATAAGGAGGGAAGAGAGGCTGAAGGGAGGTTGAGGGGAGCGGGGAGCCAGGGAAGAATCAAGTATGTCACGCACAGGTCTAAGCCCCGTGCGATGGCTGTGACCGTTATGCTGGTATGATACACTATACCTGAAATGTACCAGGACTCTTAAGGTTTTCCAAATTCATTTTATTTCAAGAGATAAAAAGAAAAAGCAGAAGCTGGACATGGTGGCTTGTGCCTGTAATCCCAGCACTCGGGAGGCTGAGGCAGGAGGATCCTTTGCAAGTTTGAGACCAGCCTGGCTACAAAGTGAGCTCAAGGCCAGCCTGAACTGCACAGTGAGACCCTGTCTCAAAAAGACAACAACAACAACAAAAAGTAGAAGAAAAAAAAAAACTACCACAAAATTTAAAAAACAATTTAAAAAAATTACTCTAAATTTCTCCCCTTGCTAGTGGCCTTAACAGTTTGATGCATTTCCTTTCCATCATTTATATATGTGAAAAATCATTTATTTATATGTTGGCCTCCAGAATAAAAATGCATGGACACATAGACATGCGTATATAGAATTTTCTGGTGCCAGCTGTCACGTCAGAGCTACACCCCAGCAGGCTCCCTTATTTTCTGTGTAGGTATCTGAGCAGATTTTTGGGGTTTTTTTGGCACAGGGCCCACCCTGGAACCCACTCGGAATCCTCCTGCCTCAGCCTCTTGGGTGCCAAGAACACAGATATGTGACATCACAGCCAGCTTTTGTGAAGTTCTAATTTTGGAGCTAAGAAGGCCTTATAGTCAGGGGCTGCAAGGAGAACAGTTACATACAGGTCACATCATTGACGGTGTTATTTATAATGGTCACCCAAGGAATGAAACACTAAGAGCGTGCAGGAAACCCGCCCGCAACACTGAAGACCTAGAGAATCCAGCCAAGGCCCTGGACCCCACGGCATTATCCTGCATGAGTTCAGCTGACATCCTAGAGCCCACGACAAGGACTCACGCCAGTCTCTTTTACGGATCCTGCTGGGAAGGCCCAAAGGTCAGCGGTGGAGGCCAGAAAGTCCATGCCAGCGGGGTGAAGGAGCCGTGCTGGTGGGTTGAGGGTTCTACGCTGGAGCCGAGATGTCACACTCAGAATAAGGGCCAGGGCTGCCCTGCAAAGACCCACAGCCGTCCTCAGCAACACGGAGCCCCCAGATCTTCTCCGCGTCTCTGTTTATGCCAGCAGTTTTCCTCAGGAGGGCCATCTGCGCTCAGCACCGCGCTGACTTGATTCAGCTGGTGTTAAGTCGCCACCAGTGTTTAATCCACAAGGGGGGGGGGCTTCCTTTCTCTCTCCCCCGCCTGTATTTATTCCCATTTGAACATTTTCTTTCTTTTTCTAACTATTTATTTGTTTTGTTTTGTTTTTTTGAGACAGGGTTTTGCTATGCAGCACAGGGCTTGCCTTGAGCTCACTCTGTAGCCCAGGCTGTCCTTGAACTCACAGCAGTGTTCCTGCCTCAGCCTCCTGAGCATTAGGATGACGTTTAGTTTTTATTTCCCAACATCTAGTATACATTTTAGGCAAGTTCTGCCTCTGGCTCTTTCCACAGATTTTTTTTTTCTTTTGTGCTGGGAATCAAACTCAGGACCTTGCGCTTGCCAGGCAGGGACTTACACTGCTGAGCTGAACCCCCAGGCCCAGGCCTGGGTTTTGATCTTAGTGTACAGCATCAGAAGGGAAGGTGAGTCACCGGCCTGAGGCCCCCAGCCCTGAGTTCACGCCCCCGCAGCCCTGGGGGCAGCGGGTGTGGAAGTCGGCCTTTGGAAGGGGTCCACCGAGAGCCAGGAGCCCAGCTGCTGGCCTGCTGCTGGCGGGGAGGGATTTACAGACTGAAGGCCTAGAGGTGGAATTGCACGGCTTGCATTTCCACAGGTGTCACCCACAGGTGACTTCTGAAGAGTCCCAAGGCGTCGGTGTGTGTGAGATTACCCTCTAAATATATGAGTCATTTCTACAGACCCTCCCTCACACTAGAGGAAAATTTAAGAATATTTGCGAGCTGGGCGTCTGGCAGCCCTGGGCTACACAGTGGGTTCAAGGCCAGCCTGAACTGCACAGGAGACCCTGTCTCCAACAAAGACAACAACAAGACATATCTAAATTATTTGTAATATATTTTTTTATTGTTTGATCCCTGGTACCAAAATATATATATATAATTTTTGCTTCATAATAATTGTGCATATTCGTGGGCAGACTGTGTCTTTTTCATATACTCACACAGGGGCTGGAGGTGTGGCTCCCTGACAGAGCACTCACCTAGCAGGCGTGAGGCCTGAGTTCAATCCTCAGTGCCGAGAAAACCCAAAAACTGCCCCAATAACCGTTGCCAGTACCTACATACAACATCGTGCAGTGACTAATCAGAGTCACGGGGTACATGCGACACCCCGACACAGTAACCTTGATCACCACTGGGGAGTGGGTCACTAAAACGTATTCCTTAGAGAATGCTTCCTCCTCCTCCTCTTCCTCTTTTTCTTATTTTTTTATTTATTAATTTTTGGAGATGGAGTCTTCATTATGTAGTTCAGGTTGGCCTTAAACTCACTATGTAGCCCAGGCCAGCCTCAAACTTGAGGTGATCCTCCCGCCTCAGCCTCCTGAGTGCTGGCATTATCGGAGTGTACCCTCATGCCCAGCTTCTGATTTTTTTTTCAATTAAAAAAGCCCCTTATCTTCAAGTTATTTTAAGATGGAATGCCCTTCCTCCAGGATAAATTTTTCCATGATACACATTTGATACCAGGCCTGGGACCCACGATAATTTTAAGGGCTCACAAAAAAATTGTTATCGTTGCTTTTTTTTTTTTTTTTTTCCTGTAGCTCTGAGGTCAAACCCAGAGTCCTGAGAATGCTAAGCAAGCACAAAACCTCTGAGCTGTGCCCTCTGTCCCCAAGTCTTAACATCCTTTAAAATCAGAAGAGGTACAGGGGAAGGGAAAAAATGAGATGTTATATACATATGGCAACTCCCTGCCAGGAATGCAATGATCACATACTGCAAACATGTATTGATATTTAAAAAAGGAAAAAAATTGGAAGAAGAATTTGAACTTTTGGCTGAGAAAAATATTTTAATGTTTACTACAGACATGCTCATTTTTAGAACAATGTAGTTGTAAAATATACGTTTTTTGTTTTGTTTTGAGGGGTCTTGTTTTGCTATGTAGCCCAGGCTGGTCTCAAACTCATGGAAATCTTTCTGCCTCAGCCTCCTGAGTTCTGGATTACAGACGTGTACCACTATGCCTGGCTCAAAGTATAAATGTTTGTGGAGGAAGGAATCTATAAACCTCATATTGCCTGATTTTATATACATACATACATACATACATACATACATATTTTGTTGTTGTTGTTTTGTTTTGTTATTGAGACAGGGTCTCACTATGTAGTGCAGCCTGGCTTTGAACTTACTATATAGCCCAGGAGAGCCTCAAGCTCATGGTGATCCTCCTGCCTCAGTCTCCCAAGTGCTGGGATGACAGGTGTGCGCCACGACACCTGGCCGTTTACTTCCTTATAGCACTTACTCCTAAATTTTTCATAGTAATAATACAACTAAATATGAAATTAATACTATGCAGCATATAAAACTTCATGCTGGACAAAAACAAGTCCAAAAGCATTCCTGTTACTCATGGAATAGTTCCTGTGGTACATGTTCCCTGAGAAAATCATACTTCAATGCGATTTTTAGAATCATATAAATATATTTTATAACCCATTCACTGGCGGCATCCACTTTTCTTCTATTACATAACCTGCTCCTGAGCTAAAGTTGGCAGATCTACAAGGATCCACAGAACGCAGGAAAAACCAAATAGCAGTCATTTCTGAAGGTTTGAAGCTGGGCGTGATGACGCGCACCTGTCATCCCAGCCCGTGGAAGGCTGAGGCAGGAGGATTGCCGTGAGCCCGGGGCCAAGCTGGGCTGCAAAGAGAGATTCTGTCTCAAAAAAAGTCAAGGTTTGAGAAATCCAGTCCACCTTCAGTTTGCTGAGATTCTTCTCCACTGAAGCCAAAAGCAGGTTTCTCTTTCTGGAACCCCCACTGCGCGCTTTCTCCACCTGTGCTCTGGTAGCCAAGGGTCAGCTGCCTGTTTGGATTCTTGGGGCGAAGCCCAGCGACTCATGGGTGAGTGTTTTCCAGCTTCCAGCGCCCAGCCTGCTCCCCAGCTGCTTCGGCACTGGACTTCACTCTGTGCGATGCTAGCGCGCAGCTTTCCCGCCCTCTGAATCTTTAACAACTTGTAAAATGTTCAGCTGACCCCCCACGGGGCACCCCTCGGGCGGGACCAGAAAGTCAGAGCAATTTTGCAACTCTTTTCACAGGAACGACTGACCAGTGTGGCTTTGGACAAGGGCGATCCGTGACCAGCTTTCACACAAACCTGGAGGAGGAAGCAGGAGCTTCCCTCTTCGCCCGCCTCCATCCTCAGTGCTGCCTCACACCCAGGGCTAGCAGGCAGAGTCAGGAGAGCCTCTGCCGCTCGGCCAGGTCCCCAGATATATATACTGACATCTTGTGTTCCCTCTGCAGTTCATGTTTTTGATTTAAATGAAAGTATCAGTGCAAGCCTAAAGATAGTAGCTTGGGAAGGCTGACTTTGATAGACGGGTCTATTGGAAAATTCCACACTGGTAGGTTTCTTCTAAAAATGAAAATGGAAGCTGGACGTGGTGGCCCACACGCCTGTTATCCTAGCACTCCTGGAGGCTGAGGCAGGAGGGTGGCGAGTTTGGATCCCAGTTTGGGCCATTTAGCGACAGGGGGAATCCCTGTCTCAAAAAAGCACTGTGTGTAGTAGCTCAGGGAAAAGGCCCTCGGTTCAGTCCCAGGTACTGGAAGAAAAAGAAAACAAAAAATGAAACCGGCAGGCTGAGTTCTCAGCATCTTGCCTGTGGGACAGAGGAAACAGAACTGGAAGGTCAGAGAACCCGGTCTGGGGGTGAAGATAAAGTGGGGGGCTCTGGGCTGGGCCACTGCTGTACACAGGTAACCTGTGCCCTGTCTGGCGTCTGAACACCTTCAGTTACCACGTCGGGGTGAATCATTTCCTCCCGGGGCACCCCGTCCAGATTTCACCAGCACTATCACGGCAAGGTTCCTCACCCCAGATATGCAAAACAAATTACATAAGAAATGAGTTCTTAAAAAAAAAAAATACAAAGAGCCACCTCAAAGAGTGAGGAGGAGAAGCACCGGGCATGGGAAAACCATCTCTTTTTGCAAAGGAGGTTCTCTCCCAGCCTAGTTGGTAACAGCGGAATTCCCTGCCAAGGGCAGGAAGCGCAGGACTCACACACAGAGCCTGTGAGGAATTGTGGATTCTTGTGGGGACACTCCCGGAAGTCACAGCTGCCAGATGGATGCGCTGGTTGTCCCTGACGAACCCTGAAGGGCTGTTTGTGACAGTTTGCTCTGGAGAAACTACCCCATCTTTCAGGGAAGACTCACCTCTGAGCCCCTGGTCCACTTAGAAACGGGCAGGCCCAGACCTGGCTCATGGGTGGTGAACAAATTAGAGAAAGAGGAAGGGAAAACGCAGCTTACAGAAACACAGGAAGTCTGAGGTTTGTCAGTTGCTGAAACATTTGATACTGTCCTTTGGGAGCCTCTGAGTTCTGAGACTTTTCTTTGGGATGCGAAAAATCCTAGGATGGAAAAGTAGCAGCAACCGGGCCTGGAAGCCCGTGCTGTAACTCCAGCGCTTGGGAGGCTGAGGCAGGAGATGGTTGTAAGTTTAAGGCTAGTCTGAACTGCATGGCAAGATCTTGTCTCAAAAAAAATAAATAAATAAAAAGGGTAACTCAGAGGCCGTGCTTGCCCTAAAGTGAGGGCGTAGGACTGGCCCAGGCCGCAGCAGCACCGGGAGCAGTCACAGCTACCCGCTGCCTCAGGACAAGAAGGCAGGATAGTATTCAGACTGTGTTCCTCACCTCACTGAAGAGATCCGTGCACCCCACAAACCTACTTCCTACTCATACAACAGTGAGACGAAGGGTCCTTTTCCTCCTGTGCCCCGTGATGTGTTTCTAGTTAATATTTACATTTTAGAGCCGCTGTTAGCTTGCAGAAAACTGAAGAGTACAAAACATTTCCATGTTCTTTCCTGTGGAGAAGGAGCAAGGATTGAACCTCCCTCGGGCGTGGCACCAAGCAGCATCCCCGGCCCTTTATTTATTTTTTTACTTTTGAGGCAGAGTCTCACTAACTGGCTAAATTGCCTCGGCTAGGCTTGAACTTGGAATCCTCCTGCCTCAGCCTCCAAGAGCACCGGGATTACAGATGTGCACCACCACACGGTGCTTCACAGATTTTCTTCCTTCTCCTCCACCCCGCCATGGTTTCCTCTGTTAGTGATGCTTGTGACTTAGTGTGGTGTGTTTGATGCTCAGTGACTCAAATTTTTATCTTGTTTTGTTTCATTTTGCTTTCTTTGGTTTGTTTGAGACAGGCTCTTGCCCTGTAGGTCAGGTTGGCTTTGAACTACATGGCCCAGGCTGGCCTGGAACTCTTGCGGCAATCCTCCTGCCTCAGCCTCCCCAGTGCTGGGATTATGGATGTGCATAACCACGCCCAGTTGGGCCAACAGAAATACATTAGAGTCAGTGTTTGCATTCAGATGCACACCTCTGAGTCCACACCATTGTCTGAGGTTTGAGGGTTCCGTAATAAGCATCCGAGCTCCAACATCACCAAGTAGTTTCACTGTCCTTTTTTTCATTTCAGCGAGTTGCTGTTCTAAATTCTCCACTTGAAACAGAACTGGTTTTTTTAAAATCTGTTTTTAGAAGTAGAAGAAAGTTGATTTTCTCTTTTTGCAGAAATCCACACATGGTCCCTTTGGCGGCAACTCGGATGACCCTTGAAAACGTCCCATCCTGGTACACACGGCTTCACCCACGTAAGAAAATGCCAACGTTTGTTTGCCAAATATCTCCAAAGACCAATGGGGTGACAAGTGGGAACCTGGAGGAAA
Source organism: Hydrochoerus hydrochaeris (assembly GCA_004027455.1). Taxonomy (NCBI): domain Eukaryota; kingdom Metazoa; phylum Chordata; class Mammalia; order Rodentia; family Hydrochaeridae; genus Hydrochoerus; species Hydrochoerus hydrochaeris. The sequence goes on along the minus strand of PVLA01013129.1, from coordinate 22,023 downwards.
GCGCAGCTCGGGAGCCCAGTCTGGGCCCTGCCCCGTGCGTGGCAGAGGCTGCAGCCTCCAGCTATGCGGCCCACAGTTTCTCTTCCACTGTAATAAGCTTTGTTCTTCAAAATGAAACATTTACTATAGCTCATCTGATCTGTCTCTGCTGCCCAGTGTGACGGACACCAGCGAGACCACTGAGCACTGGAAATGCAGCCCGCGTGCTTGGAGGACTATATTGTTTTGTTTTTTTTTGTTTTTGTGGTGCTGAGGATCGAACCCAGGACCTTGTGCATGCATGATGAGAACCCTACTACTAAGCTGCATCCCCAGGCCTTTATTTTTTGACACAGTGTCTTATTATGTAGTCCAGAGTGGTTTCTCACTCACAATCCTGAAGCCAGGAATGGTGGCTCACATCTGTAATCCCAGCACTTGGGAGGCTGAGGCAGGAGGATTGCTTTGATTTGAGTTCAAGGCCAGCCTGGAATGCACAGCAAGACCTTGTCTCCAAGCCAAAAGAAAATAAAACAAAACAAACGTGTTCTTTATAAATCTCCCAGCCTCAGATGCTCTGTGAGAACTGCTGAGAACTGACCAAAACAGTAAAGTTCACTGTGCTTTCCCTTCTACTTTTAAATTTGCTTAACATGGACCAAAATAATAGACCAACATTTAAAACAACTACTTATCAACTGAATTTATGTCCTGGTTTTCTTCCTCAGTGAGTTCTAAAGTGAACACTGACAGATATATGAAAAGTCATTAATTGTAAAAGCATCATTATAAAGTGGAGACAAAGCAGTGTTTTTACAAAAATCATGGCTGGTCTGTGGCCGGCTGCCTTCAGGAGGGCTGGAGCCAGTTGTGTTCCCTGAGACACTCACAAATGAACGGGGCTGCTGGGACAGAGGGCACTCACTGCCCCACATCTGTCTTTTCTGCTTTAGCTATAAAAACCCCAGTTTTAGATGATGAAAGAACATGTCTCCCAGCTTCCTGTGCACTTGAGGGTAACTTTGTGATATTCTGCTCAATGGTTTGTAAGGGGAAGTGTCTTTACAGAGGCACCTCTTTCTTCTGTTTGCCATCTATTCTTTCTGCTCCTTGGAATATAGTCTGGTAGCTAGAGATTCAGCAGCCATATTGGATTGTGAGGCAGAAGCTGAATGAAGTAATAAGGAAACAGTAAGACAAAAATCTTCCAGCTCCTGAGGCAGGTACAGTGACGCATACTTGTTAATCCCAGCACTCTGGGAGGCTGAGGCAGGCAGATTGCATGTTTGAGCCCAACTGGGCAATTTAACAAGACTTTGTCTCAATATAAAATAAATGAATAAAAGGGCTAAGGATGTAGCTTAGTGTGAGGGCTCTGGGTTCAATCCCCACTACAATAAACAAACGAATCTTGTCTTCTTCACAAAGACTTGCCAGATGACACTACCCTGCCAGCCTGGGTCCGATGGGGCATGCCTTTGATCCCAGCACTGGGGAGGCTAAAACAGCAGGACTGCTGCGAATTCAAGGCCAGCCTGGGCTCCATAGCAAGGCCCTGTCTCAAAAAAATCCTCCAATAAAATAGAATAAATAAAACCTCCTAGTATAAAATCTACCTCCCAAGTCTCATATGGCAAAGCATTGGCCCTAAACGATGCTGTTGGGAAGAGGTGGAACTTCCGGGGGTGGAGCCTAGTAGCCGGAAGTGAGGTCAGAGGGCGTGTCTCTATCGGCCCCGCCCCTTTACATTTCCGCTTCCGGCCGTCGGGGGCGCACTTCCGCTCTGTGCAGCCCCGGAACCTAAGGGGCTCCTCACACAGGGCGCGCGCCCCAGGCCAGCAGCTGAGGAGCCGCGAGCGCAGATGAACTTTATTCCCTGGGGGTCGGCTGTCTCTGGTACTTTGTCCCAGCACTGGAAAGCCACCCAGTGCGGCTCCCCGCCGGTGCTGCCACTTGGTTGTGTCCGGGAAGGGGTGACCTAGGCTGCGCGGGGCCGCGCTCCTGGCGACCAGCCGTGACGGGAACCACGAGAGTCCTTGGTCGCGGGGATGCTGTGGGAGGCGGGCTTCTGTTTGTGCTACCCTTGGGCCAGGCATCGGGACCACATTCGCTTGGGTAGGTAGTGATGCGGGGGGGGGGGCGCCTCTCAGCCCAGCTGTGTGGGAGGCTGAGGCAGGAAGATCCCAAGGGCGAGCCTGAGCAACTTAGCACGACCAGATGGCGAGATTTTTAAAAAGTGAAAAAGGGCAGGGGATGTACCTTGGTGCATTTTTGTTTTTTAGTTTTTGAGATTAGGACTGGTTTGGTTTTGTTTTTATTTCTTGTCCTTATTTTTGTTTTTTGAGATCGAGATTCACTGTGTAGCTCTCGGGGGCCTCAAACTTGGGAGGTTCCTTTTGTCTCAGCCTCTGAAGCCCTTTTTTATTTATTTAAAAATTTCTTTAAAAATCCATTTTATTTCACAGAGAAAAATAATTAGACAAAATTTCAAATCACATCAGTCTGGGACCAACAACACTACATAAACCAAATCATTCACCCAGAGCATAAGACATCTGTGTTCAGTCATCCAAACAATACCAGCACAAATCTTTCTCTGCAGTGAACTAAGAAATCAGTAGTACAATTATCTTAACTATCTTATATACATAAACATATATATATGGTGTTTCTTTCAGCATCAAACACTAGTGAGACAATGTAATGTTTACACATGTGTGTCTGATTTATTTCTCTTGCAGTGGTCTCAAGTTGCATCCTTTTACCTATAAAAGTCTCCAGTTTATCCTTCTTTATGGCTGAGTAGTACTCCATTGTATAAAAATATCACATCTTTTTTATCCATTCTTTAGTTGATGGGAATTTGGGTTGTTTCCAGGATTTAGCTATTACAAATTTTGCTGCTGTAAAAATTGGTGCACATATATCATGAAACTTTTTTTTTTAATTCACAGCACTAACCAAAAAAAAGAAAGTTGTAATTTAGGGGCAAAGCCACTATATCCCACAAACCAAGCCACAGCTCTACGAGTGGAGCCCCCTAGTGTTGTACAGAGCCACAGCAGCGACCCTGAATGGGAGACACCCCCCCCCCCCGCCCAGGCCTGGCCTAGACACTTGGATTGCTCTGTGGTATTAGAAAGTTACCAGAGTTCACACAAGAACCCGATTTCTAGTTTCTGTTAAAAAAATATTATTATTTTTGTCTTATTATTATTTTGTTTTGTTTTGTTTTTTAATCAGTACCGGGGATTGAACCTCATGACCTCGCACTTGCAGGGCAGGCGCTTATGACGCTGAGCTAAATCCCCAGCCCTGTTAAATTATTAAACCCACAAATTCACATTCACCATCCTGTGGAGTTGACTGGCTGCCATCTTCAGACTGCGTTTCCTCTACTTACCATGTGCCCAGCTCACACTGGGGGCTGCGAGGCACCTTCTTGATGAGATGGGGCTTGTGTTACAGAGGCATCAAGGAATGAGACATGAAGATAACAATATTTACAGTGTTAATTTTCAGTCACCTTTATCTTTGGTCTGTAAAGCTAATGAGCAAGTATTGCATCATTAAAATCATTTTATTGTGACATAGCTCATTTATTTATTATTAGTAGTATTATTAATATTATTTTGGTCTTCTTTGAGGCAGGGTTTCACTGTATGGTTCAGGCTGGCCTTGAACTCACTTTGTAGCCCACACTGGCCTGGAACTCAACCGTCCTCCTGCCTCAGCTTTCCTAGTGCTGGGACTATAGGGGGGCGCACCACTGTGCCCAGCTTACATGTGAATCTTTTAAGAATCTCCCAAATTACAGAATGGTGATGAGAAGATGATTATCTTACCATGCCATCAAATCTTAGTGTTAAAAATTTTTTTAAAAAAACAGGAAAACCTGTAGAGAATAAAGAACTCACGTCAGCCCATATACAGAATGCCTCCGCATCTCATTTCTTCTTGGTCGGGGGTGTCTCTAAAGCATACCAAGTAAAGAAAAAATTAAAGGCTTCACCAGCGTTAAAATAAGAACTAAGCCGGCACAGCTGTGGGGCACACCTGTGACCCCAGGGTCTGGGACGCTCTCACAGGAGGGTCACAAGTTTGAGCCTGGCCTGGACAACTTAGCGACATAGTGAAACTGTCTCACAGTAACATCGAAAAGAAGCTGGAAGGTCTCTCAGTGTGAATGCCTTGGATTCAGTTACCAAAAAATCAAACACTAAACCCCGGCACGTTGGGACGCTGGGGCAGGAGAATCATAAGTTCGAGTCTCACCTGGGCAACTTATGAAGACTGTTTCGAAATTTTAAAAAAGGAGGGAGGCTGAGGATGTAGTGTCCCTGAACTTGATCCTCAGTACTAGATAAATCCTAAAGTAGGTACTCACGCAAATCAGTTAGACAAAGTCAGTACACCTGAAAGGCTTCTCTCCTCTTGGAAACATACCAAGAGTCATGCAAAAGAGACGACAAAACAAAAATAGCAGCCCCTCTTTTCCTCCCTGTATGCGAGTTGGTCTTGGCTGGCTTCTGCTGCTTCTCGGGCTGTTCTTCCCCTGGTGGAAGTCTCTCTAGTCTTCTTGTCCTTCTCTAGTTCTTCTAATTGTCATGTTCCTTCCTACCTCAGGGCCTTTGCATATCTTGTTCCCTCCACTTCGAAAGCTCTTTTTCCCCCTAACTTCTCCCTCTTCGTTCCCCCCCCCCTCCAGCCTTTAGCACGGTTTGGTATATGTCGTCCCTTCAGGTCTCAGTTCAGTTTGCCCTACAAGGCTCAGGCCAAGCCCAACAGCTCCAGGGCCCTTCCACAAATGCCCCGAGCACCTGGGGACGCAGCGTGACTCTTAGGCCCCAAGATATTTTTGCTTGCATGGGCCCCTTTCTCCATAAAAGGAAACTAACAATTCTATTTTATGACTACATTGCCATAAAGAGAAAAAAGATATAAATCTATGCTACTTTTTGAAATCAAGCATTAGATCTTTCTAATACAAGTGCCTCCAGAGCCACTGGAATAATTAATTTATCTATTTATTTATCTGGGTAGTGGGGATTGACCCAGGGCCTTTGAAATGAATTACATCCTCAGCTCTTTACTTTTATGTTTTATCCTGAGACAGGGTCTCACCACGGCACTAAATTGCCCATACTGGGCTTGAACGGATGGTTCTCCTGCCTTAGCCTCCCAGTATCGGGGGTTACAGGCACTTCCACTAGGCTCAACTGTTTGTTTTTTTCAAATCTGTGTCAGCATTAACGCAAGTGATTTCACACAGTGGGTGCTCAGCACATTTTCAATGATGAAGGAAAGGAAAGTGTCAGTGGCCACTGGTTTGGAAGGCTCCTGTTTGGTCACTTCTGGCTGTAGGAGAACACGTTTTCAGGGACCTCCTGAGCCTTAAATATCCACACACACCCACTTCCTGAACATCGCCCAGCAAGTCGGGCTACAGTGGGTGTTGTTAATTGCTCGGTCAGGGATGTGAGGATTTCATGTGCTCACACTGACGTAATTTTTCAGATTATAGATTAATCATTTCATAAATCTCTTCATATTTATTTGAAAGCAAGACTTTGTAATACCAACGACATAAGCAACCTCTGGACTTCACATAGACAATTTACTTACAGTTGCCCAGGCTGGGCTTGAACTTTAATCCTGCCTCAGCCTCCCAGAGTTCTGGGGTTACAGGGCTCACCAGCAGCCAGCTTCAAATATTTTTTTTTTTTTTTTTTTTTTGGTCTTTGAGACAGGGTCTCTCTATGCAGTCCAGGCTGGCCTTGAGCTCACTTTGTAGCCCAGGCTGGCCTCCAACTCGCAACGATCCTCCTGCCTCAGCCTCCTGAATATTGGAATTACGGACATGGACCACCATGCCTGGTGAATAATTCTTTCTTTGCTTTGCTTTTTGAGACAGGTCTCACTGCCTAGTTCAGGCTGGCCTTGAACTCATTATGTAGCCCAGGCTGTTCTCAAACTGGGCAATCCTCCTGCCTCAGTCTCAGGTGCTGGGATTCCAGGTGTGCACCACTATGCCTGGCAGTTTCAAGTAATTTTACTTAATGGCATCAAAGCGCAGAAGCAGAGATCCTGGCCCTGTTATTATAATACACTGTTGTAATAGTTGTATTTTATTATAGTTATTATTACTCTCTGTACCAGATTTATAGATTAAAACTTGTGTCTACATAGGAGAAAACAACATATGCGGGCGTCACGCTAGGCCCAGTTCCAGGCACGCGAGGCTGGGCCGTAGCTTTGCCAGGAAGGCAGGAACAGTGATCCTCTATTGGGTCAATCCGGGGAGAGGAAAGCAGTGAAATCCCTTGAGCTCTGGAGGGCGGCACTTGCTCCCCACAGGGGCAGGGCCTGTGGTCTGCTGTCCCCCATGGCACTGTCATGAGCACTGGCCCACCTACCTGGCGTCCAGCAAGTGTGCAATAAAGACAAATCCTAGCCGGGCGTGGTGGCTCACGCCTGTAATCCCAGCACTGGGAGGCTGAGGCAGGAGGATCCTTGTGAGTTCGAGACCAGCCTGGGCTACAAAATGAGCACAATGCCAGCCTGAACTGCACAGCGAGACCCTGACTCAAAAAGCAACAAATAAAAGACAAATCCTAGCGACCTCCATAAATAGGGCCGTACACTCCCACCGTAGCCCGAGCCCCTCTTCTGGCCAGAAGTCCTCTGCAGCCCTCCGCTGAGGGGGTGCGGTTAGCTCAAGAACAGCGTGTGTGTGTGTGTGTGTGTGTGTGTGTGTGTGTGTGTAGAGAGAGAGACTGCGCCGTTCGTGTTTCACTTCCTCTTTCGAAGGAGGAAGAGATAAATCACAAGAACGGAGCTGATATTAAGGATCTGCCTAAAAAGGAAGCTTCCAGGGAATGCGTGACCTGTGACTCAGTTATGCTTTGTATTTCATTGCAGAAGATTTCTTTACATTCACACGCGGGTACTGAGGCCTTGTGAGTTCCTGTGGAAAGTGATTTTCCCTACAGAGTCAGTTTGTTGATATCCAACGTGTTTTATAAAAATGGCATGTTGAGCATGTTACATTATTTAAGGATTGAGCCGGGCATGGTTGGGGCACTTGGGGGGCTGAGGCAAAGGAATCATTTCAAGTTTGAGACCAGCCTGAGCTACGAGGTGAGCTCAAGGCCAGCCTGGACCGCATAGTGAGACCCTGACTCAAAAAAGATAAAAAAAACAAAAAAAACCTCTCGTATATTAAAACTGTAAAAAGAAATATTTTTGTGAATATATACATACTTTTAACATATTTAAAACATGTAAAAGACTGAACAAAACGTTCATGTGTAACTAACTAGAAAATATAATTAAGCAACGTGTATATTCCCCAGCTGGATCTAATTGGTTAGTTTACTTCCTTGTGCTTGTTTTTGTGTGTTTTGCTTGTTCATTGCTGGTTTTGGTTTGGTTTTTGTTGCAGTGTTGGAACTTGAACCCAGGCCTTTCACCGGGATAGAGCCCCAGTCCCATTATTTTATTTTGACACACAGTTCACAATAACGCGCCCAAGCTGACCTCAAATACAGGATCCTCCTGTCTCGGTCTCCCCCGTAGCCAGAATTACAGACGCGGGAGCACACCCAGGTTCATTGGTATTTTTAAGACAGAAACTAAGAGTCTTTCAGCCGGGGAATAAAATCCTCCCACTTTTAACACTTTGTGATTGTTTCAGAAGCAGTGAAAATCTTTGGAGACATAGATTTACTCAACAGTATCTAGAACTTACATTTAAATAAATGTCACATTTTCAGCCTACCCGACCTGGCTAGGGTGCTCGTGCGCGTGCGTGTGCCACAAAACCACAGAACTGCTCGCGGACTGGGGACAGCCTTACCGGGTGGGGGAGCAGTGCGGGCACAGGCGCGCGCTGCGCACCTCCCGTGGCCGTGATCGCGATCACCAGCGCTGCGGCTGCAGAGCAGAGCGTCCTGACTCTGCCTGCCCCGACCCCTGAACCCTAGACCCTCCTACCCCCCTCCCCGACCCCGCTCTGCTCCCAGCTGGAAGCAGAGGCCGCGAGGCGGGAGACACCGGCTGCGGGTCACCGGGCAGTGGGCTGAGCTGCGAGACCCGTGCCTCAGTTTCCCCCTGCGCGGAAAAGACTCCGGCAGGCACCTCCCCCGCGGGGCGGCCCTAAGGGGGAGCCTCGCTAGTGGGCGTTGAGGCCCCCCGAAACGCGCGCCAGGCCCGGCTGCGCCCCCTCCCCACGGCGGCTCGGCTGCAGCCGAGGGCGGGGCGGATTGTAAAAGTGAGAATCGTCCCCAGGAGCCGTTTCTGCTCAGTTTTTAGAAAAGTGCCAGGGAGGCAGAAAAAAACGCTGAGTCTCCTGCCCCGCGCGGAGGGCAGGGCCGGGACTCCCGGCTGAGAAATGAGCCAGCGCCACCTCCAGCACCGACCTCCCTTCGGGGCTAGCCTGGATCTGCACGTCCGGGACCCCGAAATCTCTCGAGGAGGGCCTCCCTGGGGTCCCTACCTTTTAACCGTGTGTACGGGCGATTCCAGGGCAACGAGTCCTAAACGCTACCTGGGGTTTATCTTGTGGCCGGCCAGACCCTCGGTGTCGGTTTAAAATTCGCCAGGCCAGGGCTGGGGATTTAGCTCAGTGTTACGTGTAAGCGCCCGCCTTGCGAGCACGCGGTCGTGAGTTCGATCCCTAGGTACCGATAATTTAAAAAAAAATAAAATCTGCCAGGCCTCACATTCCGATCGCTGTGACAGCCACACTGTAACAGTCAACCCAGCGTTCCACTGGAGAATAAATATAAGTTGGAACTTGTAAGATAAAACAAAGTTTATTGTGCAGCCCTCGGTACTGGTCCTAGCTCTTTGAGTGATAACCACCCACTGGGTGAACTATACCGTGTGAATTACTGAAAAACATGAAGATAATTTTTGAAAAATGTATTTCCCCAAATGACAAAGAATCCCCAGCTCTTACATCATTGTTAAAAATGTGAAAAATACTCACAAAGCAAATTAAAAATCGCTGGTGATCATTAGGAACATTTTAGTGAACCAGAAAGTTTCTATCTGAACTTTGCTGAGAGACATTTTGGTGATAGCAGAATTATTTCAAGGAGCCAGAGAGGCAGCTGTTTCACACCAGCCCGGTCCTCTAGACCACTTCCTCTCCGGGCAGGCGGTAGGGAGTGGAAACCTGAGCTTGGGAATCTAGGAGCTGAAAAGCACAGGGTTTTCTGTAAAAGCTGAATCCTGGAAACAGCCCCGATGCCCATCAGCTGCCCAGCGGCTGAAGAAGATGTGAGTTTTTATACTGTGGAGTGCTGCTCTGACACAAAGACCATCTCGAGAATCGCTAGCTAAATGGATGCACCTCGAGACCACACTCTCGAGTGAAATAAGTCTGACACATGTGTGTACATACCACACTTTCTCTGGTGTGAGAAACCAAAAGTGTAAATAAGGACCAAAATGCACACCAGATATTGTGAAATAGGAAGAAAATATTCAGATGGGAAGGGGAACTAGGGAGGGGGGAGGGGGAAAGGAAAGGGAAAGAAAAAAGGAGAAAAGAAGGGGAAAATGGAAACGGAGCTTTTGTAAATAAGGAGGGGAGAGAGGTTGAAGGGGGAAGGACAATGGGGAAAAGCCCACCAAGTTATGTCACGTACAGGTACAAATTCCCTATGGCATGTGATCATTACGTCTACCTAAAACATACCAATAAACTTAATGAATAATAAAAAACAAAAGCACAGGTTTGATGCAAAAGACATCAAGGCCGGGCACCGCAGCACAGGTCTGTAATCCCAGCTACTGCAGCCTCTCAGCATTGGGAGTCAGAATCTGAGGCCAGCCGGGGTCCGTGGTGAGGGCCTGTCTCAGAAATAAAAATAAGAGAGGGGTAGCTCCGAGCCAAGCTGCCCCTGGGTCCGGTCAATCAGTCAGTCAGTCAGTTGGTCACACAGGGCTTCACAAGGTCTGTAATATAGAAGCGAGGTCAGGGTCGGGCCTGGAAGGGAGCAGCGGGGGGCTCTGCCATGGATTAACTTGGTGACCTTGGAAAGGTCACGGTCCCCTCTGACCGCCCCCACCCCTTGCCGAGTCCCCTTAAAATAAAGTATCTGTAAAATCCCTGTGGTATAAGTGAGGAGAGGGCCGCTCCCAGCTTTCCGGGGCTGCCGACTCCCTGTCTGCATCCTCTGCCTAGGTGGACTTACAGTTGTTTGTAAAGGTGAGAGAAACCACTTTCTAGAAACTCGGATGGATTGCTGTGAGTGAATTCACCGGAAACGGTGTTTCCAAAATTAGGACCTAGGGGCCGGCCGGGGATTTAGCTCAGCAGCGTAAGCGCCTGCGTGGCAAGTACGAGGTTGTGAGTTCGATCCCCCATACCAAAGAGAGTACTTAAGAGTCACTTCCCCTCTGCGGGGCGAAGCCATCCCGGTTCAAACCGCCTCGTCCCCATTTACTGCTGGCACAGCCCCCGGCCCACGCCCCGTGGGCTGGGCGCCCACTCCGCCGTGATGGAGGAGGGCAGCAGCCCCGTCTCCGGCCAGACTTCGGGAGGCTCGGCTGCAAACGGCAGCGGCTCCCGCTCGCGCCACACCCTGCTGCAGTTCCACAGGAAACCTGGGGGTGGGCCCGGGCTGTGGCCAAAAGCTGCCTGGGCCGGGGCGAGTTCATCGCAGGCGCCCAGAGTGGGGACAGAGCCCTGCGCGCTCAGAGGGGCGCGCCCAGAGCCCCGCCCGCGCGGACCCCGGCCCGTGCCGGCTCCCCGGATTCAGGCCCCAGTTCCCGGTTGAGTTTTCGGAGGCTGCTTTTGGCACAGGTAGAAAAGGGGGAGGGAAAAAGAAAATGGTGTAAGCAAGTTTCGAAACCTTAGATCATTTCATGAATGACTCAGTATTTCCTCTTGGAAAAGCGCAATAATTGGCTTTGGTGAAGGAGCGGGCGCTCCCGCGCCGTCCGTCCGTCCGAAGGCGGAGGCAGGCGGCGACCTGCGGGCGCCTCCCGGCTGCCGGGCTCCGTCCACGCGCCAGGGCGGCCGCGCCGCGGGCTGCGCGCCCCTCCGCGTCTCCCGTGCGCTCTGCGAAGAGCGCCGGGCTGGCTTTCTCTTTCGGTTTTTTTTTTTTTCCATTTAAAACTATTCAATCTGCAAAGCTATTACCCTTCTTTAAAAAAAAAAACAAAAAAAAAACCGCGTCCGTTTCCTTGCCATTTATTTCCTCACGGAAGGCTCACTTTACACAGTACATGTCTGGGATGTCCGAAATCCATCACTCTTATTTCAGATCTGCCATTCATTTCAGTTTTGTTTTTGTTATGCAGTGTTGGGGCGCGAACCCAGGCTTTCACCAGGCGAGCCCACAGCCCTCATTTTATTTATTTATTTATTTATTTATTTATTATTTATGGCCTTTTTGAGACAGGGCCTCGCTATGCAGTTCAGACTACTCACTTTGTAGCCCAGGCTGGTCTGGAACTTGCAAGGATCCTCCTGCCTCAGCCTCCCAAGTGCTGGGATTACATGCATGAGCCACCACGCCCGGCTCCTCAGCCCTCATTTTGATTTCAGGTTTTCAGCCAAACTGTGCACACAGCACTGAGGCTTTAACACGGAAAACGCCGTCCTTCCCACATGACTGCAGCTACACCCAGCTTGGGCGCTGCAAGCACAGGGGTCTACACCGGCCCCTTAGGCGGGTCAGTGGCTCTGCGGGGCAAGGTCCGAGATAGAGCTTACTGGGCCGCAGGGCCACTCTAACTCCATAAGTGAGCTTGAGAATGTTTCTGCGGAATCTATCTGCATACAGGTTTATCTTGCTTTTAAAACAGAAGTGATGGTGGTGATGCTCCCTCCATGTTTTCAGAACGCAACATCTGGCGAGCCCGGAAGCGCTGAGCACGGATAATCCACACTCTCCCTGGGGAGCACATCCGCGCGTGGGCAGCGTTGCATCCTAGGAGTTAAAACCGGAGTCCTCGGTCATGATTTTTGGAGACTCAAATGTGTGTATCTTCCCCCCGCCTTTTTCGATCTTTGAATACACTGTATTTGTTTTGGGTCCCGGAAGGAAGCGCGTCCAGCGCAGCTGCTGATGCACAGAGGGTGGAGGTGGGTCGCGTGCCGTCCAGGGGAGAGAAAGGGTTTAGAAGCATTCGTTCTGGAAACGCCCGAGCCAATCGCCTGGTGGAGGCGAGGACCATGTGGAAAGCCGCTAGGCTGCCGGGCTCCTTCCAGGACCCTCCACCCCACCCCAGGCTGTCGTGGGAGACGCCCACGCAACCTCTTGCACTTTAATTTTTTTTTTTCTTAAGCTGTATGGTGGCGCATGCCTGACCTGCCAGCATTCGGGAAGCTGAGGCAGGAGGACCGCTGCGAATTCAAAGCCAGCCTGATCTGCATAGTGAGACCCTGTCTCAAAAAGACCAAAAAAATTTTTTTTACTAGTACGTGTTTGTGATGCATGATGAATACATTCAGTGTGAGGAATTGGTGCCCCTTCCGGTCCCCTCCTGTCCTCTCTACCCCACATCCTTCCCCACCTGTAAAAGGCCTGCTACACCTGTTTCTAGTATCATCATCATCTTCTTCTTCTTCCCCTCATAGAGTGGTGGGATTGCAGGTGTGCTGCTGCTGCTTTTCCTCCTCCTCCTCTTCCTCCTCCTCCTCTTCCTCCTCCTCTTCCTCCTCCTCCTCTTCCTCCTCCTCCTCCTTCTTTGTCTTTCTGAGATAGAGAATGTATTTCAGGCTGGCCTTGAACTCACTCTGTAGCCCAAGCTGGGCTCAAATTCACTTCGATCCTCCTGACTCAGCCTCCCGAGTGCTGAGATTACAGATCTGGGCCACCATGCCCAGCTCTAGTATCTGCCTTTTATTTTTTTTTCTTTAAATTATTTATACTTTGGTTTTCTCACATGAGAGAAACCATTAATACTTAACCTTCTCTGATTTATTTCACTTAGCGTTATGGTCTCAGGCATCTATTTTCCTATAAATGTTTCAAACATATCATTCTTTGTGGCTGAGTGTATTCCACTGTGTGTCATGCTTGGAATTCCAGCAGTCAGACCTTCAGCTCCCAGCTCCCAGGAGCTGACTCACCATCCTCCAGGTCTGCCACTTCCAGAGGAGTGAAAAGTGCTTGCAGGGTGCACCACAAGAAGCAAGTCGTAGTAGAGTATGCCTGGATCCTGGCACTGTGGGAGGCTGAGGCAAGAGGATCTCCATTTAAAACCCAGTCTGGGCAATTTATTTAAATGGAGATCCTCCATTTAAAACCCAGTCTGGGCAATTTATTGACTTAGCAAAATCCTATCTTTAAATTTAGCAAGGGATAGGGATATAGCTTGGTGCAAAGGCCCCGAGTACCAAGAGAAAAAGGAAAAGAAGTAACGCAAGAAGATCCGGAGAGCTTTCTGTGTCAGATGACGGCGTTACCCACATCTGTCAGCTTTATCTGAGAACTTATTGGTGACAATGTGGGGTGGCACCTGGTTCCAGGTCACTGTGCCCCGTAAAGCTGGATTCTGGAGTGGAAGTGAGATGATGGAGACAGGATGGAGAAACAGAGGTCATACGCCTCTCGTGTCAGGAGTCCGTCCCGTGACAGAGTCCCGCAGGTGGGTGCATCATGGTACCCAAGCCCGGCTGTGTTTCTGTGAAGCTGGAACAAGATGCTGGCTGCATGCGGTGGAGCAGGCTGGGACCCCCCTCCGCAGGCTGAGGCAGAAGGAGCAAGCTCAGGCCCAGCCTGGGCAGTTTAGCAAGGCCGTCTCAAAATGAAAAATAAAACTGAGCTGGGGACGTAGCCCAGTGCAAAGGCATCGGGTTCACCCCCCAGCAACGCAAAGCAAAGCAAGGTTCTAAGGTGCCCAGCACTGGCTGGGCACCCCACAGATAGGGCCCTGGGTCCCATTGCCAGTACTGCAAAACAGAAATAAAGTGTGGTCCCGGTATCAAGAGACACGCACAGAAAAGCCACCTCCCTCCCCGTGGCAGCCCCGGACCCCCGCCTCTCCTCGCTCTGTGCGGACACCCCTGTGCTAGGGGAAGACCCTTTAAAGGAGCCAAATACTGGTCAACCTGGTTTTCCATTTCAGTGTGATGCCTCCTTTGCGGTTCTTATTCCTGAATGATGTTCTCTGAAACATTTTGAGGTAAAGAGGACAAAACAATAAATAGATAAAGTTTCATTTACCTGTTAAGGCTTTAATTCAGTTACCAATAAAAATTTTCTCTCCCTCCCCACTTTTCAGAAATCTCTACCTTTGTGCCCAAGAAAGAAAAGTTGGGGAGCCAGCACTTACATTTTATAAAATTTTGTAAGACAGAAGAAAACAATGCATGCTTTTAAGAAGCTTATATTGCTATTGTTGTTTATTTGGTGATGCTGTGGAACTGTTTTGTGTGTTTGTTTTGAGACAGAATCTTGCTTTGTAGCCACCCAGGCTGGTCTCAAACAGGCAGTGATCCTCCTGCCTCAGCCTCCTGAGTGCTAGGATTACAGGTATGTGCCACCACAGCTGACTGGTGCTGGGGATTGAACATAGATTCTTTTTTCTACCAAAACAAGTGCTCTACTACCTCCCGGGGCCCCTGGCTCCTGTTTGTGTCATTTTTAATACCTGAGAAAAATAATTAAAATCCATGAACAAAATAGAAACGGAGTATTTTGTGTGTGTTTTGTGTTGTGTTCGTGGGTATTCTCTGCAGTTTTTAATGTTCTGCAATGGTTAGTGAGGCTGTCTAATTATCAGAGCAAAAAAGTTGTTTTTAAGAACTGTACATCACAAACCAGGCGTGGTGGCTCATGGCTGCAATGCTGGTACTTGGGAGGCTGAGGCAGGAGTTCGAGTCCAGCCTGGGCTACAGAGTGAGCTTAAGGCCGGCCTGAACTGCACGGGGAGACCCTGTCTCAGAAAGACAAAGCAAAACAAAACAACCCTCCCAGCAAAAACAACAACAGCAACAAAAAAACCAAACCAACCCCCGCCCCCAAAAAACAATGTGCATTGCTTATTGGAGGGTGCGTCCTGTGATCTTATTGGAGGGTGTGTCCTCTGATCTTTTCGAGGCAACTGTGTGAAATCCGAGCATTTTCGCATTTAGAAGATGGTAGACACATAGCTATAACCATGAGGCTCTTCTAGCCTACTGTAGAGACTCCTAATAATTCTGATTTATCTATTGTAGTCGCTACCACATTCGATTTACATCCGCTCAGCACATTTATGGTTTAACTCTATCAACATCATTCAATCTCCGATACTGAAAAAAAATTATTTCCTATTTGCCCAATCTCCCTAGCTTTTTATTTTCTTAATTTTAGAAACTATGGAGCTAAGTGCATTGGTCAGAAAATGTAAAATGTTTTCAAAAGACTTAAGAATTCAAGGGTCACGGGAGAGATTAAAAAACCCCCACAAAAAAACAGGTCCTCTCCTTTTAAAAACAGCCACAAGTTGAAGAATCAGAAAACCACCTCTGCTCCCTTCCCCAAGAAAGGGTATGCATATTTATTTGGCATCTCTGCTTAAATAAGCACCCGTTATCACCACACATAGCCAGGACTGAGGACACCCCGTAAACGGCCGTCTGTGACTAAGGGAACGCTGCTGCGGGCCGCGATGCTGCCGAGATAGGCGCAGGGTATCAGCCCGGCCAGGAGCTCGCGGGCCGCTATCTCGCGGCCCCGGCAGCCGCAGCCAGGCGCGTGGCGAGGCGCAGCGCTTGAACCCGAACCAGGACAAGTTTGCCAAGATGATTTCAGACCCTTCAGCCACTAACCCCGTCCTGGATTTGGTGTAAATGCAACAGGCCAGAATCCGCAGGCCCGGCGGCAACGCTGCCCTGTCCGAGTCCCACACCACAGAAGCTCTGCCTTGTTATTCTTTTGGGGGTGCGGTGCTGAGCACTTGGCCCAGGGCCGGGGGACGCTGGCCGGGTGCCCCTTCACTGAGCTGTGAAGGATCCCAGGTGAAATTCCTAGTTCCCTGCCTGCATCCGAGCATCTTGCCTCAGACCTCAAAAATAAAGCCAGGCATGAGTTTTGATAATTTGAGAAAATTAAGAGGAGGACACAAAATGTTTTCTAATGTGAAGGAATGGAAGGAAATGGAAGTTAGGAGTGAATTTGGAGATCGTCTTTTTCATGTTCGTAATGCTCTTTGTGGCTGGGTATGGTGCCCCCTCCTGTAATCCCAGCACTGAGGAGGCTGAGGCAGGAGGATTGCTGTGAGTTTGAGGCCACTCTGGGCTACAAAGTGAATTCAAGGCCAGCCTAGATTACAGAGTAAAGACCCTGTCTCAAAAAACGAAACAAAATGCTCATTGATACATGAGTAATGTCACCTACTAGTAAAAACAGCCGTATTCTAATCTTGATTTCTTTGAAGTTAAAAGAGAATTTATCTCCTGTTAAGGATTCTATCTTACAATGCTATTATTTTTATGAATTTTTAAATTTTTATTTTTTATTGTTGGTGGTTTTTCATTTTTGGTTTTTATTTTTATTTTTTTAAACTGGGAAGCAAGACAGGTAGCAAGCAAGCATGCTTAAAGAACAATGACTCTTTTACTTATTTATCTTATTGGTACTGGGGGTTGAACTCACGACCTCCCACTTGCCAGGCAGGTGCTTATGCCACTGAGCTGAATGTCTGGCTGTTTTTTTTCTTTTTTAAAAATTATCGTTGACCTTGGGCTTCAACCCAAGGCCTACGGTAGGTATGCTAAGCAATTATTCAACCACGGAGCAATGCCTCAGCCCCTGAAGAGATTATTTTAAGGAAAAACAACTCTGTGAAGCACCGCTGTCTCTTTAAAGATAACGCTTTAGTTTGCCAGGATGGAGACGCACACCGTAATCTCAGGAGGAGGAGGGGAAACAAGAGGGTGGCAAGTTCGGGGCCAGCCTGGGCAGTGTACTGAGACGCCGTCCCACACGGAATAGAAAGGGGGAGACGCGGCTCACTGTGCCTGAGTTTATGCTCAGCACCACAGAAACAAAATAAAATGTAAAAGCCTTAATGTTTTGAGTCAAGGTTTCACTATGTAGCCTAGGTTGGCCTTGCATGAATTGTCACACTGGGGTGTGTGTGTGTGTGGTGTTTTGCGAAGGGTCTTGCTGCGTCATTCAGGCTGGCCTTGAACTCATTATATAATTCGGATTGGCCTCCAGTTTGCAATAATCCTCCTGCCTCAGACTCCCAAGTGCCGAGATTACAAACACACACCACCCTGCCCAGATTACAGTGTCTTGGGATATAAGTCAGGTGCAGGGATACTGAGACAGAGGTGGAGACAAACTATTATTTCTACATGACCTAAGAATGTAAAAAAAACACCTTAATGTTTACACACACACACGTGTGTGTGTGTGTGTATATATATAGTGAGACTATTTTATTTTATTTTATTTTTTTTTGAGACTCTATTTTAAAAATAGGGTCTCACCGTGTAGCCCAGGCTGGCTGTAAGCATGCAGCAATCCACCTGCCTCTGCCTCCCATGTGCTTGCCCAGGCTGACCTTGAACTGATTTTGCTCCTTATTCTCCTACCTTGGCCTCCTGAGTACCCAGGATTACAGGTGTGCACACAAATATACTTTTATTTTTTTCTTTTGAGACACAATCTCACTCTGTAATTCCGGCTGGTGATGAAATCACTATGTATCCCAGGCTGGCCTCAGACGTGTAGAGATCCTCCTGTCTCAGCCTGCCAAGTGCCAGAATGACAGCTGTGTGACACCATGGCCAGCTTCAACTATAGTTGTTTTTTTTTAAATTATAACTATCATGTATTGTTAGAAATAATTCCTAATTTTCCGAGGTCAAAAGTAAGAGTGGCTTCTTATTCTCAGTATAAAAGGTTAGTCAGCCCACTAAAAAGCCCCTGATAAGTTTTTAAATGGCAGAGACAACTTCAGAAGAAAATTCCTAAGTACATCTTCTCTTTGCTTCCCTCTTAGACCATTACGGCAGGCTTGCTACTGAGAAGTTCTGCTTTCTCTTGGGTATTTAAGGCCATAGATTTTTATTGACTGATTGATTCTTATTTTTTTTTTTTTTTTGAGACAGGGTCTCACTATGCAGTTCAGGGTGGCCTTGAGCTCACTTAGTGGCCCAGGTTGGTCTCCAACTCTCAATGATCCTCCTGCCTCAGCCTCCCGAGTGCTGGAATTACAGGCATGTGTCACCACACCCAGCTTCAAGGATTTTGTTTGTTTGATTATTGTGCTGAAGATTGAACACAGGAGCTTTACATGGAGCTGTATCTCAGCCCTTCTGTAGTTTTTTATTTTGAGACAGGGTCTCACTAAATTGTTAAATTGCCAGGGCAGGGCTCAGAACTGCTATCCTCCTGTCCAAGTGCTGGGATTTCAGCCATATGCCACCAGCATGCCCCACCCTACCTGGCTAAGTCTTGAAGTTTTTTTTGATACCAGGAATTGAACTCAGGACCTTGCGATTGCCAGGCAGACACTGTGCCACTGAGCTATATCTCCAGCCCTAAGTCTTGGCGTTTTGTTTTGTTTTGGTTTGGTTTTTTTTGGTGCCAGGATCAAACTCATGACCTCGAGTTTGCCAAGCAGGCACTTCTGTCACTGAGCTAAACCCCTGACCCTGAGTCTTGGAGTTTTAATTTTCTTTCTTTCTTTTTTTTTTTTGAGGTTCCGGGGATCGAACTGAGGACCTCGCAGGCGCTTATGCCACTGAGCTAAATCCCTGGCCGAGTTTTAATCTTCTACTCCTAATCTTTCTTGTCTTCCTATGAATTTTTAAATATTTATTTTTATTGTCTCCCTCTTTGTGTCTGTTTCTGTCTTTCTGTTTTTTTAGGGTTTTTTTGAGCCCAGGCTGGCTTTCAACTCAAGGCAATACTCCTGCCTCAGCCTGCTTAGTCCAGGGATGACAGGCATGTGCCACCATACCTGGCTGTACTCTTGTTTACAGTGCAAGTAAAGTACTTAATTAAAAACTAAATAATCCTGTATTCCTACAGTCCCAGCACACTGAGAAGCTGAGACAGAAGGATTGCAAGTTCAAGGCCAGCCTGGGCAATTCAGCAACTGAGAGGTCCTGTCTCAAAATAACAGTTAAGAAAAGGTCTGCGGGTGTGGCTCAGTGAAGAGCACCTGAGTCCAATCCCCAGTGCTTCCAAAGAATCAAATACCATGAGCAAGATAAAATCAAAAGCTCAGAGGCAGAGCCTAGCATGTGGCATGTTCGAGGCCCTGGATTCAGTCTCCAGTACTACAAAATAAATCCATAATTAATAATAATAAATAATAGCTAAACAAATACATACCTAGCTAGCCAGATGTGAGGGCGCACACCCACAATCCCAGCACCTGGGAAGCCCAGGCAGGAGAGGGTTAAAAGAAGCAAAAGGGATAATACATAGGAAAACAGATTTGGGGTCACTCAACATGCAAAAAAGAGGTTCTTCCAAATAGTTTACCCAAAAATAGTCTGTCAAAGTTGTCAGTCTTCCATTGAGGGTTTTTCTGCATTTCTCTGAAGCTGCTTAAGTTCAGAGTAAACATCTGTTACCATGGTTAACTCCAATATTTACGAGGCGAAAACGTTTCCTGAGAATTGAAAACCTAATACTGGGACGCCTGGTGCGAGTTCGGCTAGGGAGCACAAATTCTAACCCCGATTTCAGTAACGGGCATGAGAAGGCGCCACTCTGGGTGCCGCCCTTGGAAGGCTCGGCCTAGGCATCCCGACCAAGGGAGTTGGGTCTTTGTCCGCTGAGCCTTCACCTGGGATGGCAGGGCCCACCGGAAGCGCCATGGGCACCTCCATCCTGGACAGTCAGGATGCAGGGGCAACACCATCTCCTAGGCCACTCGGAGTGAGATCCAATGGCACCAAGCGCTGTCTGTGTTCTCTGAATGCATGGAAGTAGTCTGTCGAGACCTGGGGGCCGCGTGGAGCTGCCGGGTCGCTGCCCCACGTGGGGCCTCGGTGGCTGCCAAAAGCGCGCTACTGCCAGGACCCTGGACCCTGGACCTCTCCTCCCCGCGCCCGCGATCCCCGCGGGAAGCTTTAGAAATCAAGTCAGAGGTAGGGGCCTTAGGTTTAGCTCAGCAGCCTAAGCGCCTGCCTGGCCAGTGCAAGGTCATGAGTTCAATCTCAGGTACCAAAAACATAAATAGGTAAATAAAGCCAGAGGCCCTTGCCACTTGCGGGGAGGCAGGAGACGGTGCGTGTGTCTGTGCATGTGTGCATTTTCAAATGCTCCTATTCTTTAAAGTTTGGCTGCATCTGACCTTCTTATCAACTAATCATATTTACAGCTGCGACTGCCTCGGTACCGGGGCCACCCCAGAAGAAGGCTTGACCATGTAGAGCTCGTATTTTGGGGTGCCCTGGCTGTCCCCAGCCTTCTCAGGACTGGCTGGCTGGCATTGCACAGGAATAAAAACAGCTCTGGGACTTGGAGGTCTTAGTTTCAATTTTTTGTAGGCCAAGTACATGTTAATTTGTTTCATTTCAAAGGTAGGACAGGCATAGTATGGAAAATAGAGAAAAACAGGAAGTAGAGGAAGGGTCATGCATATCCCATTATTGCAAAACAACCATTTGAAAACATTTATAAAATTCTGAAATGGATGCAAACAGTAGAATAGTAAAAATAGTACAGTGACCCCTTCATACCCCAACCTACTTCTGTAATCTCCAGATGTTTAACCACATTCGTGTCAATTCTCCTGGTCTTTTTTCTTTGCTAAAGTGTTATAAATTTGAATATTCTAATATATCACATGATTCTCCTATAAGCTTTAGCATACACCTTAAATATCTTTCTAAATAATTCTGCAATAGTACGACGGCTATAACAGTTAATTAAAGTATTACAGGGGCTGAGGATTTAGCTCGGCAGCACAGCACCTGTCTGGCAAGCTGGAGGCCCTGAGTTTCATTCCTGGTACAAAAAAAAAAAAAGGAAAATAAAAAGAAAGCCCGGGATTTAGCTCAGTGGCCCAAGCGTTTGCCTGGTAAGTGCAAGTTTGATCAGTACCAAAAAAACAAAAACAAAAAAGAAACGAGAGAAAAGAAATACATCACCTGACATCACCAAATATTAAGCCAACCCATACTAAAATTTTCCTGATAAAAAATTTAATATTTTTATTATACCTACATCCAACCTTTTTGCTTACTAATAAAAATATTTGCAGCATATTAAAACATGATTTTGCATCTTGGCTTTTCCATTGGCTATTATAACTTTTCCAGTGGTTTATTTTTCAAACTTTAAAAATAAAATTCTGGGGCCGGGGATTTAGCTCAGCAGCATAAGCGTCTGCCTGACAGACACAAGGTTGTGAGTTCCATCCCTGGTACCAAAAAACAATTTCTGCCAGGTATGGTAGCATACACCTGTAATTCCAGCATTTGAGAGGTTGAGCAGGTGGATCACCAGTTCAAATCCACCCTGGGCTACACAGCAAGACCCTGTCTCAACTGGGTGTGGCAACACATGCCTGTAATCCCAATGTTTCAGGAGGCTGAGACAGGAGGATCGCTGGAAGCTCAAGGCCAGTCTGGACTACATACCAAAAGTCTGTCTCAAAAAACTAAAGAATTCTAATGTTACAATGACTACAATAGTGTGGGACAACTCGGATGATTGACCATTCCTTTGTATGAATGCTGAGAGTGTTTGCATATATTTTCTTCTCCTTGTAGTAAATCTTGTTGCCACGAGTATCTTGGCTCCTCACACCCTTTCCTCCGTGAGGGCTGCTTCCTAGGGCCGATTCCAGGAGGATTCCTGCCGAGCATGGCTTCCCAGCATTAGGGAGGCCCTGGACTGGTCTCCAGTTATTTACAACGCCAGGGCCCCCTTTACCCTCCCACCTCCCAAGCAGGAAGGAGGCTGAAGCAGGCTTTTCAGGGCTGCCCTACATCACTGACTGCCCAGAGGCCGACGCCTGCTTGTCACATGGTCATAATCATCTTCTCAAAAGAAATAAATACACATCTTCTATAGCTATAAAAACACGGCAGGCGCACACCGCCAAACAACCCCAAAGAGG
>PVLA01013128.1:0-39020 GCA_004027455.1 Hydrochoerus hydrochaeris | reverse complement strand
AGGAGGAGGAGGAGGAGGAGGAGGAGGAGGAGGAGGAGGAAAAAAGTATCAGCTGGGCGAGGTCACGTGTGCCTATAGTCCAGGCTTCTGGGGAGACTGAGTTGGCGGCAGGAGTACTTGAGCCCAGGACTGATACCCCGTCTTACGCAACATAAAACCAAGTTAAGGTGGAAATATTTTACTGCCACTGAACTATATACTTAAAAGTAGCCAAAATACTATATTTTGTGTTATGTATATTTCACCACAATAAAAAAAGTTTTTTAAAAGAGGAAAGCCAAAGCAGACATCAGGAGACACATTTGCCTGTTCCCCGAAGGAAAGGGTGGAGGAGGTACCTTTGCGGGAGCGGCGGCAGGTGTGGTAGAGGCGCCTCATGGCCAGCTCCTGCAGGGGCAGCACGTGGTCGCGCTCTGTGCCGATGGCCTTCACCTCTGCTGGCAGGAAGACGGTCAGCTGCCCCGATGAAAAGGAGAGCAGCTTCACCTCCGACACCTGGATGGGGGCCCCACAGCTGCGGGGAGACACACCGTAGTGGCGTGAGTGAGGAGGGCCAGCGCGCGCTCAGCACAGCACACATTTGAACATCTACAACGCTGCTGAATTGCTGGAATTCTCTGCAAAGTGCACAGATGCTGTCCTGAGCTCCGCAGTCACACTTGGTTCAGAAATCTAAACTTGGCTGGGTTTGGTGGCACACGTCTGTGATCCCAGCACTCAGGAGGCCGAGGCAGGAAGATTGTTTGAGTCTAGCCCGCGCTACACCGTGAGACTAAGGCCTGTACTGTGTAGATAGACTCTGACTCCAAAACCAAAGCAAGCAACCAAGACTCATCAGTGAGAACACGGCTAACTCACAGTGAGGCCCACTCATTTCCAGCAAGGTCACCTCTGAACCCCTCTTCCAAGAATCCACACCGTTTGCTCTATAAGCTCTATTTTCCCCTCCTTTCACTACCCTCTGTTTATGTCTACTGGACCTCTCAAAACTAAAAATTCGTCATTTGTACCTGTTTTATGCCAAACAAGATGCTGAGATTAAGAAGCCAAGAGGACCCCCTTCTCTCAGGAGAATAACCGCAGCTGTTCTACTGCGGTCAGGGGAGATTTCACAGAGCAGCTAGTCCTGACAGCTCCTGCTGCCACCGGGAATAACGGCAGGCAGGGGATGTGCACTGCGAGCCAAGGACGGGGACCTGTGCAGCAGGAGCCACACCCTAAGGAACATGGATGATTCTAGGGGGCAGCCTGGGCTGGGGACACCAGACATGGAAGGGTGGGGGGAGGAAGCTGGGAACATGAAGTGACGTCTGCTGGCCCTGAGTGGAGGGGAAGACTCTTATACGGTTCTTACAGAGCTATCTGGTCATGGTATGGAGGATGGGGAAGAAACTGGTAGCCCAGAGTCAACAAAGACCATAAACACAGGAGGAAACAGGAACAGAGAAGGTGCTGGGGTCTTGAAAGTGAGAGGGTGAGGTTCGCAACTTCGGTGGTGAAAACCACTTGTAAAAGCCATTGGTTTTCTCTGTATGGGCCTAAGGCAAATAATTCACAATTCCCAACTGCTGACGTTTGGGGGGTTAATCTGTTTAAAATACAAATGTCATTAAATTTCACTGGCAGAAATCCTACATGAGGTGGGCTTCACAAATTCCACTTAGTGACATCTTTTTTGAAATAAAGAAATTGTATTGATTTGACCACAGGAATCCTCTGATTTTTAGCTAGGAGTGTTTTTCTATAGGTTATTTCAAAACAATCTAATATTGTAAACCTGAATTATAAGAATAATGTCTGATAATTGTTATGAGTTAATAAAGAAAGTGAAAGGAGAAAAGAAGGGTAAAGAAAAAAGATAAAATTTGTATATATACATGTAAGATAGCTAAAATCATTGTACTACTAATTGTATTAGTTCTTGCAACACAACAGTTAATACTTACAGGATTAGATCAATTTTGCATGTCTATATTTGCTAATCTGAGCAACTCTTGAAGATAACTATGCAAAATAACAACCATTGTTAAATTCTTATCATCTTGTTTTGAAAACCTACACTGTTATTGTTTTGGATTTTTTGTGTTGTTTGTCTCTTTTGTTTCTTGTTTTTCTTGTTTGTTTTTTCCCCTTTTAAAATAAAAATAATAATAAAGCAAGTGAAGAAAAAGTGAGTATTTTCCCGTTTCTCTCTTCAGACAATTACCATTTGGGTTTTGGTCATTCTCTTTCTTCTACACACAACCAAAAATGTGGTGACTCATCTTTTCTCCCTATTTTCTTTTTAATTAACAATACTGTAATGGGCTTTTGTTCAAGTAATCTTTCAGGCCAATCAGATTTAGAGAAATCTTTGTAATGCCCAAGTGACACTGCATAGTATAGGTGAATATGATTTATTAACTTATTTATATATTCATCTCTTTTTCAAAGTTTTTCATTCTACTCCACAAACAACGTCACAATAAATGTTACATCCACTCTTGTGCATGACTGCAATACCATCAGATAAAACGCCCACAATGAGAATTGTTGGCCGTGAAAACTGAAAAATTTAAATGTCTGAGGTCTTTCCAAAAAGGTTGTGGGAAAGTATTCATTTCCCCAGAATTGGGCGTCAACAACCATTCCAGTCTTCTGCCAATCTAATTAATGAAAATGGTTGCTCATTATGGTTACTGAGTTTTATCACCTTTTGACATATTTACTGACCATGTGCATTTTCTTTCTTGAAAACTGTCCATCCACATCCTTTGCCTAATTTTCTACTGAATTAAAAAATCAATTCTTAGGATTTTCCAAATTGGCAGAAACAATCCTTTGTCATATGTATTGAAATATTTATTTCCAAAAATATTTTTGTCTTATAATTTGCATATGGTGCTTTTTACCATCCATCCAGCAGTTTCTTGCTCCTCCTCTGTTTAAAATGTCAAACCTACCCACTATTTCCTTCAAGGCATCTAACTTTTCTGATTTCTTAAACAGAGTTTCCTTAATTTGAGGACTGTATACATATTAGCCAAAAATTTCTTCTAGCGTAGTTATAGTATTATTTTTACATGCAGATGTTTTATCTATTCTTTTTGTTTCTTGGTATGTAAAGTTGGACTCAAATTTTTTCTTCCAAATGGACAACACTATTGGCAGCTTTACTGAATTTACCTCTGCTTCGAAATGCCCACCTTATTATATTAAGTTCCCCAATTCCTTTCAATTAGCTTTCAGAATCCCTGACTGCTCAGTGATGTGTTTGTTTAACCCTGTGTCAATCTTCTATTGTTCTCATTACAACAGCTTTACAGAAGATTCCATCATCTGATAGCTCTGCCCTAACTATTCAGTTTTTTTTCAATTCTCAGTTGTAAGTTACTCAGTTTCAACTTTACAGTCCTTTTATATAGATATCCCCCAAATCTTCTTGGGATTCAGATTAGAATTAATGTAGATTTATATGTTAATTTGAGTGAGACAGGTCTTCCAACATTAAGTATAAAATTAACCGTTGCCATTTTGTAGATATATTTTGTTAGATGAGGAAATTTCCTTTCATTCCTAGTTTGCTGAAAGTTTTTTTTTTTTTAATCAATAAAATAGGAATGGCTGTTGGATTTGTTTCCTTTGGAGTAAACTGGCAGATAAAGTGGAGGTCGTTTATTAGTACTCTTTAGCAACTGCAAACTGCTGGAACGAGCATCGCATGAGACAGAAACCACACTGGTGAAATGGACAAAGAAAACTGGAAGAATTGTTAACCTATGAAAAGGCATGTAGAAGTAACAAGAGCGGAAGGAAGCTATGCCCCGAGAATGTGAGACAGTGCTCACGTCAGCACCAATGTGCTAAAAGAAAGTGAGGCGAGTGAAAAAGGGAGCTAAAGTCATAAACTTCCGGGGAACTCTTTGGGGTCCATACATCCCGGGGGCCAGGAGATGGTAGAGAACTGAGCACTACAAAGGTTTGTATGTGTTCACCCAACAGGCAATAGTGTGATCTGCTAAATGAAATCCTGGCTAATGTCTTATTTTCTGTATCATATGAGCAAGGGTATGGTGCCCAGATACTTAGTCAAATCCCAGTGTGGAGGGCATTTAAATCAGCAGATTTGAGTAGCCTAAATCCCCCTCTACAACTCGAGTGGGCCTCACCCCATCAGTCAAAGGCCTTGAAAACAAAGACCAGGGTTTTCTGCAGAACACAGAGCTCAGTCTCTGGGCTGCCTTTGGACTAAGTCTGGGTCTTCCCTGGGTCTCAGCCTGCTGGCTTGCTCTGCACGTTTTAGTTTTGCCAGCTACTGTGTGAACTGAACCTGATGTGTACACATGGTAAAATAATATTATCTGTTTCTGAACTTTACAGCCACATTGTGGTAGGAGAACCTTGAACAAAATTGTGAAACAGTGAAAATGTACTTTGAAACATAAGCCATTCAAGGCTACTCACATGTACTCTTACTTACTGACCACTGCTTCTGAACCCAACCCTGGGTGCATTGAACGTGGACAATGCCCAAAGAACCCAGCACAGAATACTCAAGAAAGCTTGAGAAAACAGAAAGCCAGATTCTTCCAAGTGCACTGTGTCCAGTAATTACAAAGACAGATGTCTGAGTTACCAAATGAAAAGCCTCACATGCACAAGGAAATGTGTACTCCCTTTATGGAAAGTTTAATTTCCCTCTGATTATTCTTTTACCAGGCATTTCTACTTTTTACCACTGGTTAGAAGAAGTCAACTAATTTTAAGATCCATTTATGAAACGCTTTCTGTGCTTCACTGGAGAGCGAGCTACAGCTGGGGAGGAAGCCCAGGCTTTGCACACGGGCAGTTCTTCGGGCAGCCTCCACCCTGGCTCTGCTCTCCGAGAGCCAGCAGCTCAAGCACAGAGTCACAGTTCTGGATGGAGAGAGAACAACCCGGACACAGGCTGGGAGTACAGACAGGGGAGGAGACCGCACTGCTACACACCCAGCTGCCTGAACTGGGCCAGTTCATCTTATGGGCATCTGTTTCTTCATTTCTAAAATGAGGGTAATTGTGGAGGACCACCTGGACTCCCCTTGAAAGAACAAGGAGAAAAATCTCCATTTTGGCTAAACCTGGCCCTGTCTCAATGCGCTGATATGTACAGAGCTGGCTCGGACTTCTCCTTATCCTTTCAACTGGCTCTAAGCAATGCACAGTGGTCTAGCCAGGTGCTGCTATGTGGTCTTTGAAGCAAGGCAACAGGTCAGTGTTGACAGGTCAGTGTTTCCCAAAAAGCATGTGTGAGCTGCGTGGGCAGGAGAGCCATGCGTGCTCCAGTGCTGTTGGCTGGGATACAGCCTCGGGCCATAGCCTTCCCAGGGCATGAAAGATTACACATCGGAACTGAAGCACCAGCCCCAAAGCATTAGACACTACCTCGAACCGTGTTATGCAGGTTACTCTTTCTGCACACCCTTCTCTCTGTGTCCCGCAGAGGTGATTTCAGGCTCCTACCCAGCCCAGCTCCCAGCGCTCATTATTTCCCACCATTTTCACTGTCACTCATCCTCAAACCATGCCCTTCTTCATGAATAAATAAAACCTGGGCCCCTGGGTTAGGGCCTTTGTTCTGGTTAACCACCACCCTACCTGGACCTAGGATCCTCTTGGCTCCCCACAACTAGAGATACGCCTTAGCATCTTTGGTCTCGCTGTGGGTTGCATTGGAAGTGGTCGATTGGAATTAACTTGCTAGAATTCCAGCTCTGTGAATACACAGGGCACACAGAATTAAAGCAGAGTATCTGGTAACTGGAAGAAAGCTTTCAAGGGGGAAGAAGTTGGAAGGTACCTGCCTTGAAAACTGAGTGCCACTCACCTAAAAAACATAATAAAGTGACTTGTAGGTAAGCACAGGCCTAATGTGTTAATTCACAGTGAAATGAAAAAAGCATTAGCTCACAATTATTAAACTGTGGCACATTAGACTTACAATGCCGTAGTTTTTTCAGACTAGGTGCCTAGGCAGGTACCTAGGATGTTACAGTACAGAAGTTACAGATTAGGAAGTGACATTTGCATATGGAACCCCCAAATGAGTTGTTAAAATTAAAAATGTTAGTACCTTTTAGTAATACAGATAATTTATAGCAGTTATTACCCAATTTCCTTTTGAATCAATATTTTCAGGACTATCATTCAATTTCCAGCCCAAAATAAGCTAAAGGTTTCCTCACTTTCCTGCTGAGATTTTGCTACATATATGCTTCATAACTTGTTTATGACTTAGCACGTCATACATCAATCATATCACCCAACAATGTGTTAAAAAGCAGTGTAAATTCTTTTTGAAAGCACCCACACAGAAATCTTTATCCTCCAAAAAGTACATGTGTAATCTGTATGCTCATTTATGTGGAAAATGCTACATTTCTCCTTTTTAGCAAAATTTTTTTTTTTTCAGTTTAACGGAAAAGGAAAGAGGAAGGGTGGACACGGAGAAGGAAGGAAGAGCCGCGTCCTCTAGGGAGCATAAATCTTGTCCTGTGTGCAGGGTCCTGACTGGGCAGAGTTTCTTCCAGCTAGATTTTATTTTCTCTAGCATGTGTTTGTGTTGCCTTTATTCTTGAAGAATATGTTCCTGGATACAGAGTTCTCCTTCGATTGTCTTTTTCTTCAGCACTTAAGAAACGCTGTTCGGTTGTCTTCTGGCCCCTGTGGCTTCTGCTGAGGGTAACGGGCTTTCAAGTTGCTCCTCTGTAAGTTGCTTCCCGTTGCTTTCAACATTTCCTTTCTTGGGTTTTCAGCAGCTTTTGTGTTCATACTGCTTAGGGTCACTGAGCTCATTGATTATGTAAATTTATCTCTCACATCAAATTTGGGAAAATCTGACAAATCATTTCTTCTTCTCCTCCTCCTCCTCTTCCTCTTCTTTCTCCTCCTCCTCTTCCTTCTCCTCCTCCTCTTCTTCCTTCTCCTCCTCCTCTTCTTCCTCCTCCTCTTCCTTCTCCTCCTCCTCCTCTTCCTTCTCCTCTTCCTCCTCCTTCTCCTCCTCCTCTTCCTCCTCCTCCTCTTTCTTCTTTCTTTCTTCTTCTTCCTGTCTCAGTTTCTATTCTTCTGGGATGCCAATCACACAAGTGTGTATTACTTTGTCTGGCAGGACCCTGACATCACATTTGTTTTTCTTATTTATCTCTCTCTGTCTCTCAGATTGGATCATTTCTACTGATCTACCGTCAAAGTTCACTGACTTTCCATTTACCCCTCATTAAGCCTCATTGTATTTTTTAATCCTACAATTTTTTTGTTTCTTTTTTTAAAGTTTCTATTGTTTAATTTGTCTTTTCACTCATTAAAAACCTATTTTTCTTCACTGAGAAAAGTTATAACAGAGTCTTGAAGTTTTAAACTTTTGTCTTGAGTCAGGTGTGGTGCTATGTGCCTGCAATCCCAGTGTTCCAGAGGCTGAGGCAGGAGGATGTGGTGTAAGACTAGCCTGAGCTGCACTGTTCATCTGTCTCCAAAACAGATGGACGACCCACCCACCCCTACCTCAAATCCTTGTTTTCTAGCTCCGACATCTTGGGTCATCTCAGGTTGGCTTCTGCTGATCTTTTCTCTTGTGAATGGGTTCCACATTTTTTCTTTCTTTCTTTCTTTCTTTCTTTCTTTCTTTCTTTCTTTCTTTCTCTCTCTCTCTCTCTCTCTCTCTCTCTCTCTCTCTCTCTCTCTCTCTCTCTTTCTTTCTTTCTAAATGCCATGTAATACAGGGTACTGAATCCTGGACATTGTGAAAATTATACTGTGGACATGATGGACTCTGCCTTACTCCTCTGACACTCAAAAAGAAGTATTCATACTTTCGTTTTAGCAACTTTGTCTCCTGTGTGACAGCGTAAATCCCTTCAGCTCTGTTATATGCAGCCAGGCTACTCTGGGCTGCCCCAAGGAAAGTGGTCCAGATATCCAGGATTGCTTAATGGGCAGTTTCCACCTCCCAGCACCCTACACAGACTGTGATCATTTCTCAAACAATTCTATTATCTTGAGTAGTTATATTAACAATCCATTAGAAAGTCACTTAACCAACTGCTCCCAAACCCTGCTATAATTTGCTCTTTTACACAAGAAAAAAGCAATGTAAGTGCTTGTCCTCCCCATCCTTATAATCAGATAACTGGAGAAATAACTCTGGTGTGGGATCACATTTACAATTAAGTTCTTCTGAATACACACATAGGCCAAGTACTACTCTCTGAAATTCTGACCAGAACAGACTTCTCTTTCTGGATATAACGTAGCAGAGCTAAAGATGTTCACTTCTGTGGCAAGACCAAGAAAAACCCACAGAGAATAAAAAGTGCACCTAGCAAAGAGCATGGATGCGAGGAAGCTCTGACGGCCAGTCCAAGAGGGCTGACCCGTGTGACCAGTAGGCTGGACGGAGTGGACGGTGCGTGTCTTCCAGCTGAGTCACAGAGGTCTGCCCCCCGCTCTACATGTCTGTCTCCCTACCTCTCTTAGGGTGGTCACTCTTTGCATGACAGTTATTTTTGTCAGGATAAACATCTAAGTTATCTTTGTTTTCCCTGTAACTCCTAGCACAGTGCTGAGTGGCTGGTTAGGGTTCCATAACTAATGAACAAACATATAATAAGGAGGAGCTAATTTTGTTCAGGTTTCCATGGACATCTAAAGTAATTTTGTGAGGCTTCCGAAATTTCTTAACACTGTACATTATTTGTTGGTTGATTTTTAAATGTCTACTATACATAATCTACATCATCCTCGGCTCTAGTATCCCCGATACTAATTTATATATATGACATAAAGAGATCACACACACGTCTGCACATATAGCAGGCTTGACATGTTCCCAGGCTGCTTCCTTTTGCACCGCGGTTGCGCCAGTTCCCTGGCCCCCTGGTGCTGGGCAGGGCATTGCAACCCTCTCAGTGGACCACGGTGCAGCGGACAAAAGTGTGTGCTGATACCGGTGCTTCCGGCTGAGCTAGAGGTGGCGGCACTTGTGGCGGAGAATCAAGTGCACCGAACCTTCGGGTTCGTCTTCTCCGATTACTTACTGTTCCCTTTGTCCTTAGCTAGACAAGGTCGTCTGTGAGGGCGAGTGCTCCATGGCTTTGCCCATCACTGTGCGGTTACTGCCCAGCAGTGACGGCTCAGAGGAGCTGCTTGATAAATGCTCATGGAATAAACAACTGAAGCAAGGTTCAGACTCAAGACGCGCACTTTCTAGGCCTCGGATACACTCACTGCCCTTTTTGCTATGCTTTCCTCAGAAGGCCCTTCTACTCCTGTCCTCTCCTCAGCCCTGGGCTGAGGCAGGAAGCACCACCACTGTGACTTGGCCCCATAGGTGTCCTGTTCTGTGTATTCAACAGATAGGCAGAAGGACAGGGACCCTTAATGTTTTCCACCAGGCTTTGTTCAGCATTACCATGAAAATCCTGAACACATTTTCCATAGAAATGCCATTGAAGAAGTATCACTTTTGTACTCAGGAGGCTGAGGCAGGAGGATCCTTAAATGTCCAAGACCAGCCTGAGCTACAAAGTGAGCTCAAGGCCAGCCTGAACTGCATAGCAAGACCCTGTCTCAAAAAGACAAATTTTTAAAAAAGGTATTGCTTTTGGAGTACAAAATAGGTTTAAAAACCTTATAATGGGCTCACTTAGGAAAGTAATGAGTGGAATTAAAAATGCATTCTGAGTTTTGACTTAAACCAACAGACTAAAAATGCCTTTTGAATCAGAGTCTATTTGCAAGAGGGGTTACATACAGCCCCTAAATTACTAATATTAGAAAACTGGTTATTTCATACTGTCTTCATAATTTTAATATTAACAAAATGAGCTCTTACTAATAAAAACCCAAACTATTAACTAATACTTTGTATCTTTTCCCATACTATTTATTTCCTCAAAGATTTGGAGCTTTTATGAAATTCATTAGTACTGCTACCAGACACCAACTCAAAGATGAAAAACTATCTTTCTTCTCAACACAAATAGAACTATCTGGTAGTCAATAACATCCATGTAAAAGCATGGCAAGGTGATGCACACTTGTAATCCTAGCACTTGGGAGGCTGAGGTAGGAAGACTGTCACAAGTCTGAGGGCAGTCTGGGCTACATAATTTCAAAACCAGCCTGACCTACATGGTGAGACCCTGTCTCAAGAAAAGAAAATGCATGTATAAAAAGCAAAGCAGAAGGCTCCCTATCTTAAATAAAAGAGGCTCCTTAACTGTTCAGTGCAGTCTCGGAGGGTTTTCAGGTGAGGAAAGTGTATCACAATGACTGAAAACACTTTGCTCACCACTTGGAAGACTTAGGCTGCAGTAAACATTCTTTAAAAATGCACTGGAACTAGTGACTTGTGCTAGCACAGCTGTGACAAAATCAGCTGCCGACAAATCACGGAGCTGAAAACCCTACCACACGTCCTCCAACACCGCTTCACAGAAGGTTCTGGGAGAAATCTCAGCTTGGATTTCATCAGCCTACATAGGCGCTGAACGCAGCGAGGGCTTTCCCAAGATAACACATGTCTAATTTTTCCTGAGGGAGGCCACAACTCCTGGGACAGCCTCTCTAGAATAATCGTGGCTCTTGGCCCATGCCCTGGAGCCAGGCCAGCAGGGGAATAGCTGTCCTCGATGCATGTGCTTCCTGTCATCCTGGTTCTTGCCAGAATTACAAGGAACATGAGTCAGGTTATGCAAGATCCTGGGACTGAAGTCCGAGTTGGGTGCTAAGGAGCCTCAAAGGTGATACTTGGGCCCTGAAATGGGGAAACCAAGGCCAGTCACCCACAGGTCCTTGGGAGTGGAGTGGTCTTCTTAATCCCAGGCCACCCTGAGGGTCACTTGAGGGTGGCTGTCACCTTGCTGTTGAATGAATAGCTGAAGCCACCTTCCTAAAAGCCTCAGAAGGAAACATTACTGCTGCTCTGAGAATAACAGACCATCATCTCCCATGGACCGACATATCTGTTTTGGTTAGTAGAATCACGATTTGTATTGAGTAACTACCTCAAATGTTGAGTTTTAAATACTTCCAGCTGGTAAAATCCTACTATTAGGGTTGTTACTCTAGGGAAATAGTCATTATGGCTCAGTTCAGATAAAAACTGATTCCTCTACTTTCTGTCACTGATAACAGTGCCTTTCTAATGGCAAATGGGACAGTGTATCAGTGTATCAAGTCACCACACCACAAACAAATATATACAATTTTATCTGTCAAGTATGCCTCAATAAAGCCGGAAAGATAAAGCTATTTATTTCTATAGCCCCCCCCCCAAAAAAAAGTACGTGTGAATTCATTTCTCCTTTGAGTAGAAAAAAAATAAACCTGCTGACTGTTGAATCCACAGCTCTCTAACTGAATCCAACATATGCAATATTCGACGTCACCCGCTCACAATCTTAGTTCTTCAGGATAGCTGGTTTAGCACGCCAAGGCCAACACCAAACCGCAGTATCAAAACTACTCCGTTGACTTTTCAGTCTAAGCTGGGAAGTCAGCCTTACCCGCTGCACCCCACAACCTTGTTGTACAGGTATGACGGCAGTCCTTTCAGGTGAATGTTGTTATCCACGTACACGTACTGTAGTTCTCGAGATCGACCTAGATCTGGAATAGAAAGAAAAGTGCTGTCACTCCTTTTAATAGGCACCATGGCCACGTGAAATGTCGTGCCTGCAAAGATTTCTATTCAGGAAGAAAAAATGTTGTAGATTTAAGTCTGTGCAGTGGTGTCAGCTGCAATATTAGGTTGTGTGCACATCAGGAAATGTGGCTGGAGAAGAGCTACGTAACTAACCTAGGCTTGATTTCTTGAACTGTTAGATAAAGTAATTAGGACTGGAATATTATCTTTCCACATAAAGATTTTTGACATCTTATAGGCCACTGTAAGCTAAGGAGATGTTTGCTGTAGGTGATTTTCATTTTTCAACAGAGAAAATGCTGCACAAAGTAAGTTGATAGCTCGACCTAAGCCAGCCCACTTCTGTTTGTTGGTGACAATTCATTTCTTGGCCAAACTTTAGTCAGGCCCTGAACCTTCTGGTAGGTTCATCTGTGTACTTTCTTGTAAAGTCTAGTTTTAACAACAAACCCCGCTATGTCAGTTTAGCAAGGAACTCGCTTCCCCACAGCTGATCACCCTCACTACAGGATCAGGCTCCTCATCCTCCACCGTCTCTTAGTGATGTCTGATCACCTTGGCCCGTCTGCAGAAAGAATCTTGTTAGGTTCATTAAGCCAGAATTCCCTCTTGCCTCTTAGTGACCTTCCACCCTTCGACTCCCGCCAGCCTGCTCTTTGACTATAAATTCCTGTCTGCCTGTCCTCTACGCTGAGCTGACCCAGTCTCTCGCCCCTACAGTAAGACTCCATCGCAGGGGTTCCTGTACCTATCTTGATGGTTGTTAATCAAGTCTACCTTTACTGTGCTTTGAAGTGCCACCGAATGTTTTTCTTTAAAAAATAAAATCTATGTATCAAGATTTCTCATCAAGGTTGGAAGGAGGTGCGGGAGGCCTAGAGTCTAGGAGCCAAGCAGATGTGGGAATGGGCCCAGCTGCCTGGTAGCTATTGGGTAGGTACAATCCAATCTCAGGCCTCAGAGGGGCATGACGGCGGGGTTGACAATACCAAGGGTCAGCGAGCAGGGGCTAGAATGAGACAAAGGCAGACGGGGATGTGTGACAGAAACAGGATAGGTGGCAGGGCAGCCGTGGAGGGGCAGGGGCTGGAAGAGGGCTCAGTAAGAACACGCGATTGCCCATCCCGAGGGCCCTCTGCAGTCAGTATGGCACACAGACCGAAGACCCAGACCATCCCCGCCCACGCGCACCACAGTTTGTGGCCAAGGCTGGTGTCCGCTCCCAGCACTCACTGAACAGGGCTGTTTGTCTTTAGTGTCACAGAGGCACTTGACAGTTCTGAGCTGCCCTGCTGACCCTCTGCTTCTGACGCTCTTGAGAGCACGAGCGTCATCTTTGAAAGGTTGTCTAGAGTCCTACTTGTCTAGAAAGGAAACAGGCTGAAGGAGATCTCTTCCTCCTGGACTTGCCATGGTCTAGGGAAGACAAAAGCTCAAGCACTGGTAAGTGAGGAGGTTCTTAGATACATTTACTGCCCAAAAGATAAGCCGTTTACCCTTAAGGACATGTTAGGCACTGTGCTAGGCCTTGGGAGTGCAGACATGAGCCTGGCACTAATGCACGGGGACAGAGACATGCAAAGTGATTAACTTCAATACGACACGATCGTTGCTAGCGGAGAGGTTTGTGTGCAGTCTGCAGCTCACAGAGGGTCCTACGCAAAGTCAGAGGAGGCTGAGGTGAGGAAAGACCCCTGGGGGGCACGGAGGGAAGAGTTAACCTCACCCCCTCTTCTCCACTCCTAGTCCTATTCCAATAGTCCTTCCTGGGATCAGCACTGGAGAAAGTTACAAAAAGAAGCTAAATCCTGGGAGCATAAGAACGGGCAAGGAAAGGTGAAGCCGCAGCTCTCTGGGAGGTTAGGAAAGGAGGTGGCGACCAGCGGGTACAGTGGTTACGAGTGGTATCTGGTAAAAGGAAGCAGAAGTGATGGGTGTGACTGCAAAATCTAAGTCACAGAAGGCTCTGGGGAGCCCTTCTTTCTCTGGCTGGGGTCACTTATCCTGAAGCAAGATGAGTCCCTTGTCACCAGGGCAGCCTTTAAAAGAGCTGTGTAGGCATCTGTAAGCAGATTTCCCTGGCCCAGGTCAAGTCTGACTTCACCCCCAAGACATGTAAATATCCTGTTCTTCCTCAAAATTCTGACCGCTCATTTTAGCCCTCATTACCAGAGCTTGTCTGTAGCACTACACTGTATTTATCTAATGGTGATTTCCTATTTTCATGTTTCTGGCTACATGTATTAACTGGAATTCTTCTGTAAGGAAGAACTATTCTTTCTGTCTCATTTATTTAATTGTTATGTTAATATAATTCATGGATACTTATTTTATTGTAAAGGAGTAAATACTGATGGGCTGGAACCTATGCAAGGCCAGATCAGACATTCTGCCACAAGAAAGAAGCTTTATTGGGTGGGGTGGACTGCCTTGTGGACCAAGAAAGGGTTTTTAAGGGTTGTTTTTTTTTTGGGGGGGGCTCTGCAGGTGAGCCAGGTGCGAGCAGCTGAGTGTGACAAGGTTGCCATTGGGTACCCTCCTGGGCAGGGGTGACTTTTGAGGTTGGAACAGTTCTGGGGAGTTTCCTTTCTTGCAGCCCAAGCATGAACAGGCTGGCCCTTTATCCCAGACTTTTGTTTTTAGGAATCAGGTGATGAGGTCTTTTTGGGGGTCTCAGGCTGGCTTGGGGTGAAGTGGGAAGGCTAGGCTGGGGATGTAGGGTCACCCTCGGGATCAGCTGAGGGCACCATCTGATGAGAGAAGTCCGAGAGGAGCATCTGGTTAGAATTTTGGGTGGTGACTTAGTGACCGTGTTGTGCATAGGCATGACGCAGAGGCCTGCGAGGGGGCCCAGGAGTGGTGAGAGCCAAGACAGGAGCTCAAAAGAGAAAGCCAAGAGGAAGGCAGTGAGAGAGGAGGTGGGGGTGAAGGGCTAGGAATAGTGAGAAATGCATCTTTAAGGTCTAACACAGGAAAGTGAGAGGTACGTGTAGGAAGATGAGTCAGCACAGTGTAAGGCTGGCACCAGTGGGTGAATTGGTGCTATCGCATTGTTAATAGCTCTGGGATCTTGGACTAGGTGACAGGAGCCATTGGATTGGAGGACAGGGAGAACATAAAGCGAGTGAGTGACCTCTAGAAACCCATTAGTTAACATGCAGCAGATTACAGGCTTGAGGCCCCTGGGTATTAGGGAACAGAAGGGAAGACTGAGGGGTGTTTAAGGCAAATTAGCAGCAGAGTAATGCGGTGGCATGAGTGGGACTGGCAGTGTCTCACTTCCACTCTGTCCCCTCAACAAAAGGTTAAACTCCCATTTTACTTCCCAAGCAACACCAGACATTCAGACTTTGTTCAAAAAGTCAGACCTTGGTCCTCAATCCCCAGGGAGGCTGTGGGAATAAGAGGGCCAGAGTGTCTGTGATGTCACAAGCCATCTGAACAGAGCCTTGATACTTGTGTATGTTAAGTGCCAGGTTCCTCCTCTGCTTTATTAGGATTGCTGAATGCGAAAGCCATCTATTGTTTAAATGACTATCAATATGTTTTAAGTATCAACATGTAGAATTACCAAACCACTGTATCCTGCTACTGTAGTAAACTAAAAAGCTGAGTACACTTATAAAACAAAACGTGGAATACCAGAATCCACTTGCAATAGGAAAGACATCCAAATTACACTTAGAATTCCTACTCTAAATTTCTTCACAGCGCTGATACAAATTTTAAGCACAGAGAAAAATTTGTAGACTTCAAAGGCATATAGATAACTTAAAAAGTTTTTTTTTTTAAGAAATGAAAATTGTACTGACAAAATGCAAATGACCCCTGGTTTCAGATTTGCCTTTCAGAGCCCTTAGAAAGCTAACTCAAGGAAAGCTACGAGAAGTCTTTACTTGGGTTTACGTATGAGTAAGGAGTACTAATCAGTAAGCAGACTAATTCAGAAAATAAGAACAGAAAGTTGGGAGTCAGGACAATCTGGGTTTGAATCCTCATTCCTCCACTGACTGCGTATAAGGTCTTAGTTTCTTGTCTGTTTTTTTATTTTTTTAAAAATTTTTTTGTACTGGGAATCAAACAAAGGACCTCAGGCAAAGGTCCTGCCAGGCAGGCGCTGTGCCACTGAGCTACATCCCTGGCCTTCTGATCAGAATAATAGGGAAAATAAATCTGTTCTTTAAGTTTAGTAAGGATTATTTTAAAAGTTTATAAATTGTAAGGCAGAATTTTTATCATGTAGCCTTCTCCAACGTATAACAGTTATTATTAGTCAGTGACACCCTTGGCAGGACAGCATACAGCAGCAGGCCCGTAAAGAGAAAATTCTCCCTGGCTTGGAGCAAACGGTGCGAGCACCCTTCTACACTTTAATTGTACAGAACAGTTAGAGGCTACAACCTCTGGGGACATTGATTCATGCCCTCAAGCCAAGGATATAAAATGGGAAATGACAGAAGGAGCACCTCTCTCCTCTAATAACCACCAAAGGGCCTGTGCAGGTTAAATGGGTGACATGAAGATCACACTACAAAGTTACACAAAAGCTGATACTTGCTACTTCTTTACAGTCTTCTTTCCTAGCCCAGTGGTTTTCTTTCTTTCTTTTTTTTTTTTTTTTTGAAAAATGAGTAATAAATGATTTAAATATAAGACTTGGTTTACATTTTTTCTCTTAGGTTTTAAATATCCCAGAGAATTTGATTCACACCTCCTGACCACAATTTGAGGAAATGCAGTTTCTCATATATGCCATAGTAGTACAAGCTATTTTGTGCTAATTCTGAGTCAAAGCCAGTATCTGCTGTGTTTGAAGCTTTTGTGTATTAGTCAGCATTAGGCCAAGTAGACACGCGTCTTTAATACAGATAATTAAACTCTCCAAATAGAAAAATCTGATGCAGAGTGAAAAGATCTTGTGGAAATGACATAACACAGTGGGTTTGGAGTCAGAAGTCAGTCTAAACCCTGGCTCTCCACTTACTGCTTCCTGACTCCAAGAGAAATGCAATGCTCTCAGCATTTATTTCCTGTTTCCTCTGCTGTCTACCACTTATCTCTGAGACTTGCTGTAAAGATTAGGCAATGTGGATGGTGATAAGCTTGATACCTTACAAAATCACTGGTGCCTGATACTTCTTAAGTCTTTTACCGCCTTCTGAATATAAAGAAAGATCCTGAGTACGGGGCGGTGACGAGAACCAGGCAGCTCTGTGGTTTTAGCTGACAGAGCACAGCCTGCTGGTGAGGCTGAAGCAACAGAACGCTAGGCAAGCAAGGTCACAGTCTGCAAAGGCGCAGCGCTGACAGCCAGCCTCACGGGCAGGCGAGCTCTCTCTGCTGGCAGAGCCCCGAGCACGACGCAGTGGCGTTTTAAACCACAATGAGGTTAACATATGAGCATCTGCTGCCTCAAAAAGCCTTGCAATAGTTCTTACGTTAACACAGAACATTTTCACTCAATAATTAGGAAGAGAACATTTATATAGTGAGGTCATTTGTTTTCTTCTTTCAATTAATAGACAAATACTTTGCCATAAATACACCATACAATATTTTTTAACGTTCTCGCACAAAAATGCACATTGTATAAAATTTATAAAGTTAGGAAGTTGCCCAGCCTAGCAAGCTATCTATGTACCTAAAGTATTTATTTCCCTTTTACCTTTCTGACTCACAGATCAAAGTTTGTTACTTAGGAATTAGCAAAAGTTAGGCATCCTGCCCAAATTTCAATTCTTTTCATTTTTAGCCTCAAGGTCCTCACACATGCAGTCCACATGGCTGAAGATGGAACAAAATGCTCTCATGTCTAGGTTGTTGTTGTTTCAAGCTTGACTGTAAAAGCAAGTGGGGATGGCAGCACAGGACCAGGACAGAAGCAGATCTGTGGCTGCCACGCACTCAACACAGCACAGAACTCATCGCAGGGTGACAGAGCAGTCTCCCTCCCACGGGGCAACAGAAACCCACCCCGTGGGCGCAGCAGAGACCAAAACGGGTCCTTTGGAACATGCTAAACCAGGGTTAAACCATCATCCCTGTTCAGCGTTAAACCAAACATCACAGTTCAGCAAATCAGAGATACTAGGAGTCAAAATTATAACATTTTTAAAATTACTAAAGAATGTGGGGTTTTCTACAATGAATTCAGGGTAATTTACAATGCACTCCAAATAATTTTCAAATTAATTTAAATTATCAATATGATGCCTTTTATAATGAAAGCACTTCAGTCACTTTTTTAGAATAAGGAAAATGTTGAGTGCCACCTTCATTAAATATACATACCACATATACAGACTCCATTAAATCTTTTACTCATACTTTCTGATCTATTGAGTTTTACAAGACAATAATTCACAGTGAATAATAATTTAATAAGGTACTATATATCCAGTAGATAACTGACTACTTTTTATTAATTAGATTTATTGGTCCATTTTAAATATATATAATGATCATTTTCACCATAGGGACTTTGCACCTATGCATGACTCATCTCAATGCCTTTTTTTCCCTCCATTCCTTCAACCTCCCTTCAACTCTTTTCCCCCTTGTTCTTTACAAAAGCTTTGTTTCCATTTCTTCCTGCTTTTCTATTTTTTTTTCTCTTCCTTCCTTTCCCCCTCCCTCCCTAGTTCCCCTTCCCAATTGAGTATTTTCTTCCTATTTCATAATATCTGGTATATATCCTGGTCTGTACCCACACTTTCAATTTCTCACTCAATAGCAGAGTAACAATGTGGTATCTACCCAAGGGTATTTCACTTAAGAGTATGGTCTCAATGTCCATCCATTTATCTATAAATGTCTCAAATGCATCCTTTATGTCTGAGTAGCACTCCATTGTATAAAAAAAATTGCATCTTCTTTATCCATTAAATGGTTGATGGGCATTTGGGCGGTCTCCAAGACAGCCCAAGCTATTGCAAACAGTGCTGCTATAAACTCTTCCTCACAGCCCTGAAAGCATTTGTTATTGGTTGATTTTTGGGTGATAGCCTTTCTTTCTGGAATGAGGCAGAATCTCAGTGTTGTTTTCATTTGCATCTCCTGAGTGTTCAGTGATGTTGGACATGTTTCATATGTTTATTTGCTGTTTTTACTTCTCCATCTAGAGGTATCTGTTTATTTCAGATGCCCATTTTTGGACTGGGTCTTTAAATTTTGTGGGGAGGGGGATCTGAG
The DNA here is from genome assembly GCA_004027455.1 of Hydrochoerus hydrochaeris. Taxonomy (NCBI): domain Eukaryota; kingdom Metazoa; phylum Chordata; class Mammalia; order Rodentia; family Hydrochaeridae; genus Hydrochoerus; species Hydrochoerus hydrochaeris. Next base: position 20,167 of record PVLA01013128.1, on the reverse strand, counting down.
TTTTTTAGTTCTTTGTATATTCTAGATATTGGTCCTTTGTCTTAGGAATAGCTGACAAAAGTTTTTTCCCACTCTGTGGGCTGTCTCTTCACTCTGTTGATGGTTTCTTTTGCTATGCAAAAGTTTTTTAATAACATGAGATTCCACCTGTTGATTCTTTGTAATATTTCCCAGTGGTCTGGGTTTTGTTCATGAAGTCTTTGCCTACAGCTGTCTTCAAGAGTTCTACCTATTCTATCTTCCAGCAGATTTAGTGTTTGTGTTTTAATGTTTAGGTCTCTGATCCATTTTGATTTTAGTTTAGTGCATGGTGAGACACATGGGTGTAATTTTTGTCTTCAGCAGTTTTTCTAGCACCACTTATTAAAGAGACTATCTTTCCTCCTTTGAGGGTTTTATTCCCTTCGTTGAAGACAAGGTAGCTGAGTGTGTTCGGAATTGTTTCTGAATCTTCTAATCTGTTCTATTGATCCTTGGGGTTTTTGTTTTTGTTTTGTTTTGTTTTTTTACCAGTAACATGCTGTTTTTATCACAGTAACTTTGTAGTATGATTTGAAGTCAGGGATTGTGACGCCCCTGCCTTGCCTTTGTTGTCCAAAATTGTTTTTTGCTATTTTAGGTATCTTCTGGTTCCAAGTAAATGTTAGGATTGTTTTTTCTAGTTCTGTGAGGGATGCAATTGGTATTTTGATTGGAATTGCATTAAATCTGTATGACAATTTTGAGAGTATGGCCATTTTCCCAATATTGGTTTTTCATACCCAAGCACGAGTTTCCATTTCCTGATATTCTCTTCAATCTCCTCTTTCAGAGTACTGTAGTTTTCAATGTAAAGATCTTTTACTTTGTTAGACTGATTCCTAAGTATTTCATTTTTTTGGATGCTATTGTGAAGGGTGGGGGCTTCCTAATTTCTGAGTTATTTGTGCACAGGCATGTTACTGATTTTTAAGTGTTGATTTTGTATCCAGCTATGCTTTTGAATTTGGTAATAACCAAATTTAATAAAATCTAGAAGTCTTTTTGTGGAGTTTTTGGGGTCTTCTGTGTAGAGTGCCATGTCATTTGCAAATAATGATTTAATTTTTTTCCTTTTCTATCTTTATTCCTTTTATTTCTCTCTTTTGTCTAATTGCTCTAGCTAATGTTTCCAGACTACATTGAAGAGGAGTGGTGATAACGGACATTCTTGTCTTGTTCCTGATTTTACAGTGAAAGTTTTTAGTTTTTGATACAGTGAAAGTTTTTAGTTTTAGTTTTTAGTTTTTGATTATGATACTGATGGTTTGTCATAGATGATTATTATCAGATTGGGATAAAGATGATCTATTCCAATTTCCTATTGGGCTTTTATCATAAGTGAGTGTTGGACTTTGTCAAATGCTTTTTCTGCATCTGTTGAAATGATCATATGGTTTTTGTCCTTGGTCCTGTTAATACGGTATATCACATTTATTGATTTGCATATAATGAACCACCTATGCATCCCTGGATGAATCCTGCTTGGTCATGAAGTACAATCTTCTTGACGATTTGCTACATTCTGTTTGCCAGTATGTTAGTGAGCATTTCTGCATCTATGTTCATTAGGGAGACTGGCCTATAGTTTTCTTCCTTGGTTGGGTCAGTCTCTGATTTTGATTACAGGGTAATACTTGTTTTCAGGAATGAATTTGGGAGTACTGCTTCCTTTTCATTCTCATTAAAGAGTTTGAGAGTAGTAGTATTATGTCTTCTTAAATTTCTCATAGCATTCAGCAATGAATCCATCAGGACCTGGGCTTTTATTTTTGGTAACTTTTTAGTTATGCCTTCAATTTCATTGACTGATATTGAATTATTTAGAACTTTTATATCTTCTTGATTCAGCTCTGAAAATTTATTGTATCTAGGAATCTGTCCATTTCATCTGCATTTTCCATGTTACTAGAATAAAGGTTCTCAAAGTAGGTAATGATGATCTTCTGGGTTTCTGCAGGACCTATTGTGATTTTATTCATTTCATTACCATTTGCTTGAATATGAATCTTTTTCTTTTTTTGGTAAGGTTTTGTCAATTTTATTTAGTCTTTCAAAGAACCAACTCTTCAATTCATTGATTCTTTTTATTTTATTTTAGTCTTTATTGCATTAATTTTGCTCTGATCTTTATAATTTCCTCCTTTGTATGAGTTTGGGCTTGACTTGTTCTTCTCTTCCCAGATGTTTGAAGTTCAACATTAGGTCGTTTATTTGAGCTCATTCTATTTCCTAATATGAGAATTCACTGCTATAAATTTCCCTCTTAGGACTGCTTTCATTGCATCTCATAAGGTCCAGTATGTTGTATCAGCATTATCATTTAATTATAGATACTATTTACTTTCTTAATTTCATCTGTGACCCACTGGTTGTTCAGGAGGTTGTTATTTAATTTCCATGTGTTTATGGAGTTTTTGTGGTTTATTTTGCCATTGATTTCCAATTTCATTGCCCTATGATCTAATAGCATGCATTGGATAATTTCACTTCTTTTGCATTTACATAAGCATATTCTAGGAGCTAGTGTGTGGTCTATTTTCAATGACAACAATTGTTAAATTTAAAAGAACTGATCGTCATGGGTTTGTATGACCAATGCTTTCCTTTGCTATTGGTTTAAGTAGGCATGTTTCAGCATCTTTGTTTCTCTTGCACAGTTCAAGTAGCAGAGAAATAATAACCAATGGGCTACACACTGTGCCAGATGTCTGGGGCCCATAAATGACGACTCGCAGCAGTCCCTACCTTTTCTTATAGTCTAATGAAAGAGGAAAACATAGTTTATATTGATTAATTACTTATGGGATATTTGTTGAATGATTTTTTTGTTTAAATGGATTTTACTGAATTCTCATGACAGCATTATGAAACAGGTGCTACTGTTACTCTGTTGCTGAGACTTTAAGTAACTTTCTTCTGCTCAAGTTCATGTAATTATTAGATGGTGGAGCTGGGTTTAAAGGCACATCTGCCTGCTTCATTATGATGTTTTCCAGTAGCTTCCCTGACACATAATTTCTTGTTAAGCAGGGTGTCCTACAGTGGAGAGTCAGTACTGCCTAGTAGGACCCATGGGTGCCGGGGAAATAAGAGGGCTGGTGCTGTACCCAAGGCATCCAGGTGTGATGTCAGAGCTGGGTCATGAAGGAGACATTGCCAAAGAGATAAGTAATAAAGTATTTGTTTGCTTCCTATGAGGAGCATACGCTTGAAAGCTCAGCTACTCAGGAGTCTGAGGCAGGAAGAGACTGGGGCATGAGGATTGCAGGTTCAAGGCCATCCTAGGCAACTTAATGGGACCCTCAAAATAAAATATGAAGGGCTGAGGATGTAGCCCAGTGGTAGAGTACATGCATGCATGAGGTCCTGGAATCAGTCTAGAATATCCCCAATCCCGCCACCTCCTACTCCCCCCAAAAGACCATAAAGATGGTGGGCAGTTGTGACTCACAAATTTAGGGCCGAATATCAAGAATTCCTTCAGAGAAGATCCCAAGAATGAGCCTTTATGATTTCCCAGTGAGACACAGATAGCATATTACTGTCCAGCACCATGGCAGCTAGGGTAAGACACTGTGTCTTCACTCTGCGTAGCATCTGGGAGTGTTGTTCAGCTGGACTGGCATCTGTTTCTATGTTCTGTTTTGAATTTAAGAACTTTGCTGAGAATTATGACTGACAGGAATTCCAGATTCTTGCTTCTAAGTCAACTGACAATATCCTCAAGACTCACGAGTACTGTGCATCCTTTGTCACTATTTTAAAAGCTGGAAGTTCCAGAATCAAAATAACAATTTTTGCTGGTGGACCTTCTGCTCATCTTTCTAGTCTTCATACTACTTCTTTTCCTAAACTGCACATCTGTGTGCCTTTTTAAGAATGAAGAGCACTTTCTTTGCTTTGGTTTTAATTGATCCTTGAAAAACAGGGCTCTACTTCTTCATCTTAATCCTCCACCCCTCTAAACCCTACTCTGTTTTCTAGAGAAGAAGACACATTTGTTCATATAAGCTCACCTAACTCAGGTGTAATTTTCTTATCACTCATTAGCATTGTAGGTCAACATCTGTCCTCTGCTGAAGAACCCATATCAAATAATCCTGTTAATTCTCCAAGAAAATTTAAGGCAAGAGCGTAATCAATGAAGAAAGTGAATTGGGGGGGGCATTGTAAAATGGTGCCTAGCCAGACAGGGATAAAGAATTTTTCATTGCCAATTCTTGCAAAAGGAGCTCAAAAAAGAGGTCTTAATACCCATTTTCTTAAAGAAGGTTTCATTCCAGAGTTATAACTTTACTCCTGAAACATGGTCTCTTTGGATGTTAGTTAACAGATGATTGATTCTCTCCTATGTCTTCCCACTGTTAGTTTTTGAATCTTATTTCATGACTTTCTTTTCTTACTTTCCAATATTTATTTTTTATTTTTAAATTTCTTTCCACTTTTGTCTTTCTTTTCCTTTGATTAGTGACCCACCCAACAATTTCTCCAGTACACAATTTTAGTCATATTTTGTTCCCCTTTAGAAAGCAATTATCATAATTTCTACTCAGAAACAGGCTAGCCTCCAACTTCTGAGACTGTCTCTGCTAGAATAAACTTGTTAGAGCTGAAATTTATTTAAGGCCGCAAACTTTGCAAATTAGTTCCAACAAACAATGACCTTTAAGGCAGCAGTCCTTAAAAAGACAGGCAAATACATTCACAGTTCATCTGAGTACAATTTACACTCACTTCTATGTCTGAGATTAAGAAGTTATTAACAGATACATGATTGAAACATTATATGGTACCTGATAGATAAATAAAGACAATTTTTATGTTTCAATTAAAATAAATTTAAAATGAAGTATTAGTTTTTACCTAGTTTTAATAGTGGATTAAAGACAAAATAGTTTTACTGTGGAAACTTAAATTCCTTAGTGGAAAAATCATAAACAGCACCTTCTAACTTTGCAAGCAAATATGGAGAAAGCAAGAACAAAAAGCAAAAGAAAAAATAAATACAGTGAACACACTGGTACCTTTTTAATGCCATTTACAATACTGGTACCTTTTTTATGCCATTTACAATAAGAGAAGAAATTTCAGCCTATGTCTGAAAAAATGCCGGGGGGTAGTTTCTAACAGTACGTCACTCCCTGGCCATAACCTATCTTTTTTTTTTTTTCTATACAAGGTATTGAATTCCTACGAAGAAAAACCACTACCACTACAAAAAGTTAGTAGTCTCCTGTAGTGTGACCAAGGCTTAGTTTCGATGCCTCATCTATGCCAGTGTGTGACACTACAGCAAAGATGTTATCCATCTGTAGCCCACGTCTGGATACACAGAATAACTTTTCTTACAAAAATAAACATTTCACTACTAGAATCTGTAAGAAACAGCTAACTGAGACGGGTGGAGACTCCAGTCCCGTTAACAGCATCTATTAACTTTTAGGCTTACTGTGAGGTAGTTCAGTTTGTCAAACTATTCTGCAAAATCTCAATGTCATGTGCCAAGTACTTGGTTAAGAATTTATTCACTATTTTCTAAATAAACATTCCATATAAATTCTACCTGGGCGATACTCTTGCTTTCTTCTTTTCTTAAACTGCAGAATTTCTTAGAGGCTGACTAAAGCGTACTATGCCACAGCCAACTTGCACATGGGCAACTTAACAACCCCTAAATCTATCGTTCAACATTAAATATGTTGCAAACATTCCCGAATAACTGGACTTACTAGTTACGCAAGAAAATGAGGAGCACTTGGCTAAAAAGAAAAAAAAAGAAGGAAGAAGAAAAAGAAAAGCCTTAGAGGAAAAAAACCCTTTCTTTGTATTTCCCTACAATTTTAGAAGCCAAAAGGTGAGTCACAATTCTGTGAGCTCTTAGTCAACAGAGCTGTACTGACAGGAAATAAAGTTTGGAGACCTTAGCTAACTTTCCTAGCACTGGGCTCAAGTGACTCCTTTTTTCCTCCTCTGCTGAAAGTCACCACTGTGAACAAAGCCACTGCCTCTCGTCTGTCACTCAATTGCCATGGTACAGCAGTCACAGGAGCATCCTCTCTGATTCATCTTTTCATCTGAAGAAGAACACAGTCACAGTATCTTAATGGTTTTGGCAGTGTTCCAAGTGACCTAAGGAGCACACACTCGGGGCTAATGGGTTCCTCAGCATTGCAGGCGATTTAAGTCATCCCATGCGGCGCTTCTGAAGCCGTCTTCTGAAGAGGCCATAAGCTGATGTCTTTTAAGAAAACCATAAAAACTAGTTTTCTCTTAAATTGGACTTCTTTGGCAAGAAACTAAATCCAGTAAGTGGCTCCCAAAATAAGATTCCCACCTCCTTGCACAGGCAGGGACGTGCTAGCACCCACTTCATGCTGTTTTCCAGTTCCTATATTAGGCTCCTAGAACCATGGTTACACATAGGAGCCTTCTAGTTTCAGAGAACTTGAGGAAGAGGGGAAGCGTGTAGAGGATCTCCTGGTGAATGGCCGAGGTACCCATTAAGTTCTGTATGGATGGGGAGGACCAGCAGCCATACGCTGCATCTGACTTTCTCCCAGACAGTTCTTGGTTAATGAGGGAGTTCAACGAAAAACTTCAAGTGCATGAACTTAACTATTTTCTTCCTAAAGACAATAGAATTCCCTTTGCATTCCTGCTTTTTTTTCCTTCAAATTTTTTTAAAGGATGTGAAAATAAATAAAAACCAAACCACATGCCTAAAGAGATTGCTGACATTTGGTACACGGCAGTTTCTCTATACTCATGGGCAGCCCATCTCCCATCTCCTGAAGCCTTGTTTAGGTGAACTCACATGGTGGCTCTTCAGTTGTCTCATCCAACTCTCTTCAAAGAGTTTCCAGTACATCCCAGGAAGCAAGGGCTCCAGTGCATGTATTTGCTCCTTGGTCCTTTATGCTTCCTGTTCTCAAAGACTCAAGCCTTCAGCGAGGCAGGGCATTGCAGCAGGTAGCTTGCTTCCTTTTTCCTGGACAGGCATCATCCCTATCCTCTTGCTGTTAGGCTTCTTTCCCTATTCCCAGGCTGCTTCCTGCTATGACAGTGAGTCTGCTAAGCTGCGACAGTGCTCAGGGCAATGTGAAAACTGTTTCCACATTTGAGGGCATCAATAGCCCCAAGCCTGGGAGTTGTGATTATTTCAGCTGTTAAGAGATACTTTGCTCAGAGCTCAGCACAGACCCCCTGACACTACACTGTCCCGGTCACTAGTGTTATGGCCTGTATCTGGATGTCCCCCCAAAGCCTCATGTGGTCATAAGAGGAACTCTGCAGAGCTGGCTGGATCTAGAGTGTGTGGTGCTGGGACTAAGGATGTGATGCTGGGATCAATGCATGGTGTGAAGCTAGGATGAAGGGTTCTCCACCCTGGGTGTGAGTAGCACTTACTTTAAGGATAGACTAAGCCTGGATAGACTATAGGGGACAGAAAGAGGGTTGTTTTTGTTACTGCTTGTCATTAGCTGCTGCTTCACTGATTGTCACTTGCTGCTTCTTTGCTACTTTGCTGCTTTCTGCCCACCATGAATGCCTCTCTGCCATGTCACCCTGCCTTGGAGCCAGCCACCAATGAACTGAAACCTCTACAAACTGTGAACCAAAATAAACCTTTCCTCCTTTAACTTTGGGTGTTTGGTATTTTGTCTCAGCAATGAGAAAATGTAACTAAGACACCTAGACAGAAAAATTACTCCTGTAATAATGGTATTCAACACTAAATATTGAGTTCAGAAGACAAGATGCCCACATCCTCAGCCACCCCCAGCCCCGCCCCAGCATTCAGCATGGTACATCTAGGAGATAACCAAGTAAACAGGTGAGGGTGCCAAGGCGGAAGAGCAGTCAGCAGCGTGGAGCACTCTATCCTCCACTAACAACCACTCCATCCCCTGCACCAGCCACTGCCGGTCAGATGCTCTGCTGCTTGAGGGCCCGCATCACTCCCAGGAGCCGCAAACAGCAAGTAAGTGGTCAGGTTCCCAGGAGAACAGATTCTGTGTATTCTTCCAATATCATTACCACCAGGGAACTCGCTTGACTGTCACTACTAAAACAAAGGTGGGAATGGTGGCAAATGACCACCATTTGAGAGAGTGAAGAGCCAGGGCTGACAGCTACAGTGAGGCCCAGAGAAGAGGAAAAGCGCAGGGCATGGACATTAGCCCCTTGACTTAAAAAGTGGAACTCTGTGGGGTTCTAGACAGTGAGGGCCCTTGAGCTAGATAACAGGGTATCTGACTACCAGACCTAGGCACAGGGCAGTGGAGCAAGCTCTGCAAGGCTGGATAAAGCCAGCAGCTGTGTGAATGGGGTAGCATGTGGATAAAGAGTATGTAATAAAGAACTGAAACAAAAAGACAAGGAAAAGCAAGTTGTTATAGCAACTTCAGAATTAAGGAACCAGTGGTTTTGTGGAAACTGAGAGAGGACAGGCAAAATAAGAAGAAGAAATGCTGGCATCAAGAATGACCCAGATAACAGGTCTCTGCTCACTGTTTCTGTAAGGTTTCTGTTGCTGAAGGATCTCTGGAGTTGGACAACAAGAAAGCAAGTCACTGAGAGCATCTGGCTGACACCCAGGAGGAGGAGGAAAAGGCACGAGCCAGGGGTGCCAGGAAAATGGAGAGGTGGACCGCACTGAGGCCACTCGGTGTCCTGAGGAGTATCTGAACGCAAAACAGCAGAACGAAATTGAGCACTGGAGATGGCCACACAAGAAAGCGGCTCAATATGGTTCAGCCACGTTCCCAAACGAAGTCCTCTCCCAGAGAGACCCTGCCTGGAAGATGAAGGTAGCATGTCACGGGGCAAAGAATGTGAGACTTAGCACCCAGCAAAGTCTAGACTCAATTCTGTCTGTTACCAGCTGGGATTTGGGGCAGAGCATTTAACTGCTGTCTATTTCCTCATCTGAACTTTAAGCTGACTATGGGTTTTGCAAGAGATTTTGTCATAGGTTTTGCAGTAATTAGAGAGTAAACAGAATACTTGGCCAAATCCAGTATTCAACAAGTGAAAGGTACTGATTGTTAATCATGCAAATACTCATAGTAGTGTATTGTGTGGAGAAACACTCCTTACATGATTTATAATAATAATAATAAATATAAAAATAGTATAGGCAACTCTAGACTTAACAAGATAATCTGTTTCTCATAACATCTGAAAAATCGAACCATAAGACAAAGTTGCCTAAAAAAGACTCTTCCACTTTATTCCAAACTCCAATGCTACGCCAGTAAGTTGGGTGTTACTGCCACCCGAATCAAACCACCCTACTTTCTTCTTTCCTGCCTCCCTTCTTTTGTCTTTGTCTCCTTTCACTGATGACCAGCACTGCTGCGCCACCCTGGAAAGTAGTGGGGAAGGAGTAAGCCCTGGTAAGTACAGGCCATGTCTGCATTTTCCTTAGGAAGTAGTACTCAGGTTTTGGAGATTAGTATGGGATGGGGGATGTTCTGAATATGAGAAAAAGGGTAACAAAACTTGAGTTGCATCTTATTTGAGAGCTACCCACATTTGTGCAGGGTTTTATAGCCTTATCCATGGACTATGCCATTAAGCAGGATAACAGCATCACGTGCGGCTTACAGAACAGAAAGCGAAGCTCCGTGGGGCTCCAGTGATTTACTGCAGGCCACACACTGCAGAGCCCAGCTAGAGCCTGGATCTCTGGAGGTGTGACCGCTGCTTGGCTGTTATAATTGTCCTGCAGCCACCAGGTTAGAGCAGCACATGCACTTATTTCTTAAAATACATTTATATCTGATATTCTTTTTATTCAAAAGCTCTAAGTCCTTAGATAGCTTGCTTTTGGAATGGCTGTATTTGATTTTGTTACTATAATAAGTTTTGGATTTATATGTGCAAAAGTGACCTCCTTAAATCTAACATTACTATGTAAATTGATTTTTGACATCTTTAAAGTTCTCCGTGAGAACTTTAAAATAAAAATAATATGTGCAATATATTATGTTAGAAAATATTTCCTTTCAGGGACTAGTAAATTATTCACTTCAGTGCCCTCAGAGATAAATTATTCATTATAAAAATGCTTGTATGAGTAAAATCACATGGTGCTTATTTGACAGCTTAGAGTTCTATAGGACTTCACGTTTTAATTTTTTTTTTTTTAACTTTTTGAGACAGGGTCTTGCTCTGTAGTTCAGGCTGGCCTTGAATTCACTTTGTAGCTCAGGCTGGCCTTGAACTCTGCAGAAATCCTCCTGCCTCAGCCTCCCAAGTGCTGAGATCACAGGCATGTGCCACCATGGCCAGCTTGTTTTAATTTTTTAAAATTGGAACATTTGTTTCTTACAACTTAAGAAAATAATTCAGTTCTATGTGACATAAAGTTTATGTTGTTTGACATAAAATATGTCAAAATGAGCCAACTACAGAAATCTACAGTGGATAATATTTATTATCCAAGGTGACATTTCAAGCTCAGCAGGCAGTTCCACCACTTCTCAAGAGTTTAAAGTTTTGTAGTCAGGTCACCTGGCAATGGTGGTTACTGGGGTGCTCACCACCCACTTTTCTAGCTGACATCTAAGCAGAGGCTGTACCAGCAGGTCTCTTTTCATATCACTCAATACCATGTCAAATTTATAGTTGTGAACATACATTTTAATTCCCTTCTTAGAGTGATTATTTCATAGCGCATGTATTTTGTTCCTAAACAGATTTTTAGCATTGATTTTTTTTAAAGCTATAAAATGCCTCATTGACATACATATCATTTGTCACCAGGGAATGAGGCTTGTTCACTACAAAACTGAGCCGAGTGAAGCTGCTTCAATCTAAATAGAAAGAAACAAGTTCACCCCAGTCAAAGACATGGAGCTGGGACCCGGGGATCTAAGTCAGTGGTAGAGTTCTTTTCTAGCACGTGTGAGGCCCTGGGTTCCATTCCCAGTACTTTAAAGAAAGAAAAAGAAAAAAAAAGTTTTTTTTTTTTCCATTTTATTCTTTTGCTGTTTTACGTTGCCGTGTACGCACAATCACTTACCGAGGGGCAGAAATGCGAGACGGTTTCCAGCCATGGAGAGCTCATTAAGGCTGGGCAGCTGGCAGAGGTGGCGGGGCACATACCACAGGCGATTACGGTCCACAGTGAGGTACTGCAGAGAAAGGCACAGGTGAAGCCTCTCGGGTAAAGTTAGCAAACGATTGGTAGAAATGTCTAGTGTCTGCAGCTCCTTCAAATCGCCAACCTCTACAACCAAAATCAAAATTAAGATGAATTGCATCCTGATAAACTTAAATAAAGAAAATAAAACAAATTAAAGCTGTAACAGTTGAACTAAATGAAAGCAGCAGCTGGAACTATTTCCACAGCCATAAATGCAGCGGTACTGCATTTAGGGCTAGAGTACAGATAGTCCAGCTTTGGTGGGGGTCTTTAATTTAGCCTGTCATAGAATTTCTAAAATCAGGAAAAGTGCAGACATGGAAGAAGGGAAGCCAAAAAGCAATGAATCTGAACTAGAAATCTATCAGCAACAAATCAAAAATCATTGCTAGGCTGAGAAAACAATTACAGTCAGTACAAGGTAACCTGATTCTACTATTTGATTTACTTCCTATCTGAATAGATAATAGGAGATTTGTAAGTTATAGCATCCCAGTAAGTACAAACTGTTTGTATGAACTAGACAGAAGATTTCTGAATTAAGAATTAGGGTGTCTTTTGGATATTTCCACCACAGGAAGTGTCTTCTAAGATGAAATTATTGTAAGTAACATTTTTAGGTACTGTCCACTACGTGGCTCATTTAAAGATTCCCTTGAAGTGTTGGTATCTGATGAAGAGTTCGTGTAGTTCCACCCAAATTTAATCCTTTCTTTCACTCCAGCACCTCATCACTGATGTCTATAGTTGCAATCTGTTCCTTGGTGAGTACAAGCATGTGCTTGCCAAACCATTAAGCCTTGAGACAGGATTGGGAAGTTCTTTACGAGGAATGCAGTTTTCCTCAGGGAACATTGTCGTTTTAGGGGAAGGACATTTACTATGCCCCAGGACAAAACATTCTACTCAAGGCTCCACATGAGTGCCAGACAGGAGAAGCCTGTTTCTCCTCCATCATGGACACTGTGTGTTAAAGATGGTGATGATGTCCTCTACTGTCCTTCTCCCACCCTGACCCCTTTCCATCCTACCAAGGGACTGTACCTCCCAGGCACACTCCAGCTGGGTTAGGACCTGGGATGACATTAGCAATGTGTTCTCTATGGGACACAGACCATGTATGGCCTGCAAAACCTAAAAATATTTACCATCTGGCCATTTATAGAAAACGCTTTCTGTCTTTGCTATATACTTAACTGTAAGTTAAGAGCATTTTTTACTATCTAGTGCTTAAAAAAATAAAAAGCAATATAAGTACAAAATAAACTAACTTCAAGTTCCCCAAATTTCTAAATCCCCAAATAAGTGAAATTGAAGCAACACATTTCTACATAAACCTCAAGTAAAAGACACTGCAAGGAAAATTAGAAAACATTTTTGATAAATTAAAAACTACCAACATGAGATGTCAACATTGATGGGATACGGTAAGGGGAGTGGTAAGTGGGAGAGTTAAAATTTTAAATTTTAAATGCCTCTACTAGGAAAAATGTTCTCAAATCCATTTCTTAACCTTCTACTTTGGAAAGGGGAAAAGTAGGAAAAAACTAAACACATAGAAAGTAGAAAAGAAAAAATGACAACTAGTATACACCAATGAAACAGAAATTGAAAACACATTATTTAAAGTTCAATAAAAATAAAAGTTCTTTTTTAAAGGATAAAAATTGACAAATGTTTAGCTAGACTGACAAAAATGAACAAACGAATGGAATGAGTGAAGGAGTGAATAGAGGGAAAATGCACAGATTGCCAAGTTTGGGAACAAAAGAAGAGACATCACCATCAACTTTATGGCACTATTATAGAAACTGGTGTGAAGATTCCTCAAAAAATTAAAAACAGAAATCTTATTTGAATCAGCTAGCTCACTTCTGGGTATCTTCTCAAAAGAGTTAAAGTCATCATATTACAGGAATATATGCATACCCATGTGTATAGCAGCACAATTTATAATAGCAGATGTATAATAAAAGATCTTGTAAACAGTGTACCTATCCATTAATAGATGAATGGACAAAGAAAGGGTGGTATCTATACACAATGGAGTACTATCCTACCACAAAGGAAGATAAATTTGAGGAATTCACAGGCAAATGGATGCAATTTGAGAAAATAATGTTAAGTAAAATAAGTCAGAAACACAAGCTTAAATATCACATGGTTTCTCTTAAGAGAACCATATACACAGAGGCCACCAAAAAATGTATGCACAATTCAGGAAAAGAAAAACAGTACGATTTTTTTTTAAACAGACAGTGTTACCTTTCTAAGGGGGACCCTAAAGGATGTCATATATTGCAGAAAACCCACTACACTGGCAGTCCAGAAAGAAGAAATTGAAAATCCATGTGCAGCAATCTCAGTGACCAAGGCGACCCAAACAGCAGTTCTATGTCCTAATAAATGTCTAGAAGTTAATGGCCACTAGTTTAAGCACCTCTTATAATTGTAGAGGCCAACAGTAACTTGTATTAATCTCATGATGTCTCAATAAACTTAGTGTTAAAATATTTATATGAGTTGTTTTCTCCTGAAGTGTGTATACATTTTTGGCAGACTCTGTAGCTAGATAGATAAGAGATTGACAGGGGAGAAAGAAACAGAAGACAGATAAACAGGAAGTGGGGAGAAGTTCAAATAATTCCCCAAATTATCTATTCTATTGTACCAAATATTTTAAGATAAATGCTAACTTCTATTACTAGTTTATTTGGTTCATTAAAAAAAGTTTTGTCCTTTTCTTTCTTCTTTGTAAGATAAAATCTTTATCCATGATGTGCATTCTTGAGTAACATTTTGGCCAGTTGTTTGTTTGTTTGTTTTTGCTATTTGTCCTAATATCATGATAGACAATAATTAACCATCACTGTTCTCCAATTATTTTCTTAGGCTTTTTTTATGTGATTTTAAGTTTTGTTTTATTTTTTCATAGAAATAAAAATGTTTTATATTATTATTATCCACTTGTATTACATTAAAATAAATTTTTAAAAACTACGACAGTAAAAAAATTACAAGAAGATATCATGAACAAATTTACTATGCAAATTGGCAACTTTGATGAAATGAACATGTTTCTGCTCACCAAACCTAGTTGAAGAAATCATTAAAAGTGTCACTGACATCAAAAAACTGAATTAGCAACTTTAAATGTTTCCACAAGGAAAGCCCAGGTCCAGATGGCTTTTTTGCTCTACTAAATATTTGTTTCACTAAATAAAAAAGAACACCAATTCATCATAAACTCTTTCAGAACTTAAACTTCCCAACTCTATCTTTGAAACCAATCAAATCTGTTACTAAATCAATCTATTACTAAATCTATGAACCCAGTAAAATCTATTACCAATCGATCTATTACTAAAGCCAAACGAAAAACATGCTAAGAAAGTAAGTCATGAGGGATCAATATCCCTCATGAACAGAAATGCAAAAAATTCCTTTAATATTACCAAATAGAAGACAGAAACACATAAAAATAATTGTACACAATGAGCAAGTGGGACTGATGCCAGGAATATGGGGCTAGTGAAACACTTGAAAAATTAATCAGTACAATAATATGGTCATAGAATAAAGGACAAAATCTGAACAATCATCTAGTTAGATGCAGAAAAAATATTTCCCCAAATTCACAATCCAGTCATAACAAAAGGCTCTCAACAAACTAAGAACAAAAGTGACCCTTTAGAAGCCAAATCACACCTTCCCATGAGCCAGTGGGCTGGGACACAAGAAGAGTACCTATTCCCCCAGCTCAGTAAACAACTGGCTGATTCGGAGCAACTCAGGCTATGATAGCTATTGAAGTAGTTGCAGTAGTAGCAGTAGTAATAATAATAATAATAATAGCTTAATGCTTGCATTGTCTGATTGACTTTGCAGGCCTAATGCTGATAGTCTGAGCATCTATTTGGAGGATAACAATATGCATTATCGCAACTGTAGGGGATTTCCTTCAGTCTTGTTTTTGAAATCCAATGTTTTGTTCCATTTTATTGTTTTGTTTTATTCATGTATCTGGTAACCTGAGAAACTATTTTGAAGATAACAATATGCCATATAGCAATCATTGTTAAATTCCTATCACTTTATTTTGAAAACCTGTATTTCTATTGTTTTGGTTTTTTGTTTGTTGGTTTTTTTTTTTTGCTTCTATTGTTGTTTTTTGATTTGCTTCTTGTTTTTTTTCTCTCTCCCTCTTTCTCTCTTTTTTTTAAACTGACTCCTTAATCCACTAAGGGGAATCTATAAAACACTCATAGCCACTACTATTTTGGGGGGTCAGAGTGTATTCTTCCTTAGATCAGGAGTAAGGCAGTGAGAGCAACTCTATTCATTGCATCTCAGTAATTTGTGGGAGGTTCTAGCAACTGCATTATAGAAAAACAAACAGAAAGCATCAAGAATGGGAAAGAGAGAGAAGCTTTTTTTATTCATTGTTGACACCGTGGTTTAGAAAATTCTAAGGGATTCAGAACTATTCAGACCAACAAGACTAACAAGATTTCTGGGTACCAGATCAACATTAAAGAATCAATTATATTTCTGAATACCAGGAAAAATAATTTAGAACTACAATTTAAAAAATCACTAGAGAGATCTTGGGAGGTGTTAGAAATTGTATGTATCTTGCTTGTGCTGGTGACTGCATGACTGCAGCCCAGAAGGGTGAATTTTCCTATATGTTAAAATAAAAAAAAAAAAAACAGTAACTCAAGAATTGTCTTCCTAAATGTTTAAAATAGCATGTATTGTTAAAGAAAAATTTCAAAAAATTCCATATATTGACTACCTGTACCTTATAAAGAAGTGCAATAGTTATTTTTGGTATAAATTCACATACCTGAATCTGTTTTTATTTCTAATACAGCACACTGGAATTTTTTCTGGAAAGTCTTTTTCATTATAGGTTTATGGTTATTTTTAATATGTCTATAATTTATTATAAATTTAATATTATTGAAATCTTCATAAATATTTATTGCCATGTCATCTTCATTTAAAGTATTCCTGGCATCCAAAACAACACATTGGCTTGGGAGCCCTGGTAGAATCCTGTTCTTTTCAGCTGGTCTCCTGGTTACTGCATGTTTCTCCTGCTCTGCCTCCCTGGAGATAAACAGCACTTTCTATACCTTATTTCCTTAATGTCCCCGGAATAATCCTAATGTCACAGTTGTTGACATTCTTTATTTTTATGATAAATTTATAATACCCCTAAGAATTTTCTGCTACTCATAGAGTATTCTGAAAATTACTTCATTATTGTCACACAGTTATTACTTCAACGAAGCATAAAAATAACATTAGGGTCCCAATTGCCAAAGAAAAAACACCAGGTCCCCTTTAAATCATCATTCTGGATGATGTACACTGACCTAACTTAGAATTTAAATGGAATGGGAAGGAAGCCACCCACTCCAAGCCAAGCCAGTGACCACAGAGAGTCAATAACAAGGTTTGCTATTTTCAAGAGCTGGCTTTTTCCGGTACCACTAAAAACAGCTCTAATTTAAGCCCCAAAGCACTCCTGGCTAAGGCGAATATACAAAGAAAGAAAAAGTATTTTAATGCCAAATTTCATTCTCTATACACCTTCTTTGTATCCATTTGCTTTCTCTTGATTGGGCTGTAGACTGTATATAATCTTTTATACAGAAATAGGTCCAACCTATAATCCTGTCATTTATTATGAGTTGTGCGACCTCAGGTTAGTCAGATATTTGCATCGCTGGCTTATTGCAAGCAAGCAAGCAAGCAAACAAAAAGCCTCTGTAAAAAAAAAGCTAAGACTAAATAGAGTGACTCTACCTTAAGAGGGGTAATAATGTGAGTAGATGAAATGTACCACAAAATTAAATTTGATGATACATGCTGGAAAAATATTTCTAATTTTCAGTTCCTCGTACTATACAATATTCTGAATATAAATTCCCTTGTAATTGATGAAGTTTTACCATGGAAATAACTACAAACACACATGCTTATGGATAACAGAGAAAGACCCTTGGGAAACAGATAGCTCTCAAAAAAAAATGAGCAGGATCACCTTTCTCAGCCAAATGAAAAAAATGAAAACCGACTCAGATTATATTGAAATAGCAGCCTGTCTCGACAGAGGCTAATGACACCACATACCCTTTAGTTAACTGCAATCATCAAGCAATACAACCTTTTAGACAATACTTGTAATAACAGGGATCAAATCCACATACAGTCTGAAGTCATTTAGACAACAACTAAAAAGCAAAATTCATATAGAATTATGATGTGAGAATTAAAATGCTATAACACTTTCCTGTACAATCATGTATCAATTAACGATCTAGATATTTTGTGAGAAATGCACCACTAGGCAATTTTGTCCTGTGGACGTCGCAGAAAACATCAGACATGTACAAACCTAGGGTACAGCCGACTGCACATTTGGGCTGCGGGGTGTAGATCACTGTTTCTAGGCTAAAGCTTGTGTAGCACGTCCCTGTGCTAAGTGCTGTAGGCAACTGTAACACAGTGGTAATGGCTACCATGTCACTAGGCCATGGGACATTTTCAGTTCCATTATCATCTTGTGGGGCCACCTGTGTCCATGCAGTGCACCCTTGACCGAAATGTCCCCATGCAGCCCATGACTATGGTTGTATTTTAAATCTGGACTCCTCCCTCTGCAAAGCAGCAGCCCATCCAAAAAATTCCTGATCTCTGTCTGTGGCTGAAGCGAGCTCACAGACTAAATACAGTACGAAATAAAATTGGAGAAAACCATACGCAACAATAAACGTTGACACTTCAGTCCTGAGACATTACTGGATGTACATTTTTAAAGCAAGAACACATAAAAGTCATGGGAAAGAAATACTGGCAGCTGTCACAACCCAGAAATTGTGAGAAGTTACTGAACAACAGAGGAGAAAAAGAAAACACTGCACTAATGGACCAAGGAGAATCCTTTCAGAAAAAGGTACGCTGAACTACAAAGCCAGGTAACACCAATGCTCAAAACTGATCGCGCAGGGCAGGGGATACAGCTCAGTTGTAGACTGCTTGGCTAACATACATGAGCCCTGAGTTTATCCTTGGTACCTCAAACAAACAAACACCCCAATAAATCCTAAAAATTATTTGAAAGAAAACGAAACTGGAAAAACTAACGCCACAGAGAACACCGCTCCCTCATCACACAGCACTGCGATCTTCGTCTTCATTTCTCTACCACACAGTCCACGTACAACCACGGAAATGTGAGCACACAACCAGCTTTAAGTTTGGGCCCAAATCTGGCTATGAGTAAGTTTTTGTCCCTTTGCCCCAGTGATTGTTCAAGGACATACTGTATGTCAGTATGTATGTCAGTATGTATGACTGTAGGTCAGACCACTGGCAATCACACAGAACAACCGTTCCTCCTGGGCCTCCACCCGTGGACTTGAGAGGGTAAAAGGAAGCCTTAGGAACAGGGAAGGATTTGGAGGACACTGTGCATGTAATTTATCTAAAGCCATTAACACACGTAAACTCACAAAATCATAACTAGCTCTGAATGGAGGTGTTACGATGAGAAACATAAAACAGAAAAACAGTAAACGTTGTATAGGATGTGCTGAATGAAATAAAATGTGTGCTGTGTGTCAATAAGCTGAGTAGGAATTTTTAAAGCAAATGTTAAGATTCTTTTTTAAAAAGAAAGATACATCATAAAGTATATTATAATATCCTGAATTTCAGTAATATCCTAAGAAAACACTGACAAGTAGAATGCAATGAAGATTAAATGGAGAAGTAAAAATTTCTTTCTGGGAAAGGGAAGGAGAAAAGAATGGGAACAAAATTATCTAGCTGAGGAATACAGTTATTTTTTATGGTCACAAAAATACAAGTTTAATTAGGATTAAGAATGTGAAGGTAATTAGCTAGCATAATTGAAAAGTGTAGTAGAATTGGCAAGAGGGTCTAGGAAATTAACAAGAATTCTATTATGCAACATAAAGAGAAAAAGTTCAGCAGAGAACATAAAACAAGATGAGAGAAATAAATGCAAGTATACCAGTAATAGTATACTCATTCCTAATCAAGTGTGTCTAATTGGATTTAAAACTCAGCTAGCAAGGTAATTTTGCAACTTTTGTATACTTAATGCTTGAAGAACAAGTAATACTTATGGAATTTTAATCTGCTCAGAATTTCAATTATTTTAAAGTGAATAACAATGATTTAAAAGATATATAATCCCTTAAAGAATTCCCTTAAAAAAACCAAAAAGCTCGTAAGGAGCTTCAGCAAAATAGTAGGGAACTGGCATGATAAGAGATAAAACATCATTCCAATAATACAAACAGCTCCAAGTACAGCAGTCCTGATATCCCTAGGAAGCAGAAATCAGAATTTGACACAGCTGTAGCAACTGGAACCTGAGGAGCACAGCATAAAAGAAAAAGGCGTGATGGGGAGATGAAGTGGCAGAAGTCTAAGTAGGTGGCTCCCAGGAGTATGTGGCTTAGGGCCAGGTGAGAAGCCCCAGCCCTGCTGCAGAGCTGTCTGCCAAAAAGAGAGGGCAGCTTTCAAGCAGTACTGGAAGAACTGGAATTCTGACCAAAGCAGAGTAAAGAGGCCTTGTTAATAACCCCAATATCCAACTGAGACACCAGAAAAAGCCTTACCGTAAGAATCACATCCTATAGTCAGACCTATTCTAAGTGCGCCCCCCCCCATGACACTTTGGAAAATAACTCTGGTCTTCCACAATTAGTATTGTGTAATAAAATGTAAAGTCAATCCTAAACAAGTTAAAGGTAATCAGTGGAACTGAATCACCTAGAAGAACCAATGGCAACACTGCAGAGGGAGATAAAGGAATCTAGAGTCCCACAATGTGTACTATTGAAGGAGGAGAAGGAGAAGGAGAAGGAGAAGGAGAAGGAGAAGGAGAAGGAGAAGGAAGAGAAGGAGAAGGAGAAGGAGAAGGAGAAGGAGAAGGAGAAGGAGAAGGAG
>PVLA01013127.1:0-39061 GCA_004027455.1 Hydrochoerus hydrochaeris | reverse complement strand
ATCAAGAAGAGCTTGGAGTGAAGTATTCCAAGCCCTGAAAGAAAATAACATCCAGCCCAGAGTGGTGTATCCTGCAAAACTGTCACTAGAAATTAATGGAGAAACAAGATGCTTCCATGGCAAAGAGGAACTAGGCAAGTTTGTGACCACCAATCCAACCCTACAGAGAATACTGAAGGACATTCTAGAGAGAGAGAGAAAAAATACTAGGATTTTAGGAACAGTGGCAAAAAGGCCTCAATGAGTGGGGCAGGCAGTAGAATGAAGGAGAAAACTAGACAAACAAAGGCAGAAAAATAGCATAGCAGTAATGAGGCAGAGAAGGATAACTAGAATCTCTAACATAGATCACCTTGATACACTATATTGTTAATAGTGCACCAGGATTTAAAACCCACATTACTCACACTACTCTGGTTAGATGTATTATATTCTGTTCCAGTCATTCTACCTGTACTAGATTTGAGGGCACAGACAGTAATCCCAAAAATAACAGGATATAGTACAGTAATCATCCTTAATTTCCTATTAACTTAATCTAAAGCTCTGTAAAACCTACACTGTTTTACCATTACTGATCGTAATTGAATCTAGTTTGTTAGACTGCTGTTTTGTATTGATAGATTTTATTCAAAGCTGTTATGATTGATAGTATCAAGTCTGAGAGTATAGGCAACTACATTGAAGATGACAAGACTCACTAGAATATCCACTCTGGTTTGATTATAACCTGCCTTTGAAGTTTTATACTGTCTAAAATGTTTTATTTTTACTAATATTGTTATGTACTGCTATATTCAATTATACTACTATATTCAATTATGCCTGATGATATAGACAATTCTATTGAAGATAATAAAAAAACAACATAGTAATCATTGTAGATCACCTTGTATTCTGGTTTTATATGACTTTTTGGCTTCATGTTTTTATAGGAATTTGTTTTGCTTTGTCTTGCTAGGTTTTGTTTTTCCCTCTAATACAGAAAGGATAGAAATACATGTAAAGATTCATGCATGTGTAGCTATTTACACTCTCACTGTTTCAATATCTACTTTTTATGCTTTAATTTTATAACTTGAACAACTATTTCTAAGAGGGCAATAAGTCATTTATCAATTAGTGATTTCTTATTGTTTACCTTTTTTTTGAAATTCTATATCATCTCTACCCTTTAAATGCTTTTGTTTCTCTTTAAATAAAAAAAGAAAAATTAATTAAAAATTTAAAAATAAAACATATGAGAAAAATAAAGATAAAAATAGGTTGTACCTCACTTGTAGTGTAGTCTCTATCACTTTCCCACTAGAAAGAACTAGAGTTCCTTGAAAACATGGTTGGTCCAATTGGTATATCTAATCATCTGAATATATAAAAACATTTTTACTACATAAAAAGAGAGAAGTACGAACAACTGCTTTTGTTTCTTCAGGTAATTCCTTTCTTTCTTTCCTTTTCTTTCTTTCTTTCTTTCTTTCTTTCTTTCTTTCTTTTTCTCTTTCTTTCTTTTTGAGACTGTTTAAAGCCTTACTAACATAAGGGAGTTGTGCTGCCCGGTTTCTGTCCACGACTTCTTTCATCTTGTCCAATGTTCCATAATCATACCGACTGAGGTGAAATCCTAGTGACCAGTATGAAGGCAGGGCTGGCCGTCCAATGAGCTAAATGCAATATGTGAAAAGAGAGTTAGCAATGTGTTTTTGTTTTGTTTTGATTTTTTGTTTTGCTTTTTACTTTTTCTTAATATTGGTTGTGAGGCATAAGAGATACCTTATCTGCCAGTTTACCAATTCATTAAGGTCACAAAGTATATTTTCCAGCCCCTTTTCAAATCTTCAAGGTTAGGACTGTATTTTGGGCAACTTTATATTCTTGTACTTCTTTTTAACACAAAAATGATATAAGGCAAGTTTCTACTACATACATGAAATTCAAATTTTAGCAATTTGTAATAGTAGAGTTTTGTGGTTCACATCTTCACATTATATTTACTTTTCTTAAATACTTGTTATGTAGGATTTCCTTATTCAGAATCATGAAATAATAAATTTACCTCCAGATATTCTTGAACAACTTGCTCTGGAGTGTTTCCCAAGAACACATAGAAGTCAAGAATGCCCCCAATGGTGCGATAAGTGATTGCTGGGGTTGGCTGGAGGGCAACCTCTTAAAAGATTAAAAAGCAACGAAAAGCAAAACACATTAAAATTTATTCTAAAGTAACAGCTACAAAGTTCTAGACCAGAAGGTCACTAACTATATGAAAATTAATAATCTGATCCTAATGTCTCACATTTTGTATATAAAAGGACAAATTCTGATTTTGTCCCCTTACTGTACATGGTAACAAGCATTTGGTGAAAAAGTTTAATAGCAGGTGACTGGAAGGTTTTAATTCCTTATGCTAGGACCTTGGTTCTGATGAAAATCTGCCAGCCTACAAAGGCATCCAGAATAAACCATTGATATCCCTGCACTGCCTAAAAGTAGAGCCTCCCAAAATAACTCAAGGACCATAAATTTTCTCTCATGAAGCAACTCTAACATCCTCTGAGCCAATAAGCACCAACAGACATTGGCATAAATCATCACATCTGTCTTAGGAGCTATTTATCTTCCCAAAGAGTTATCTGTTTCACCATCTTTCTCCCCAGCCTTTCAGGGATTAAGGCAGTAAGATTGCTTTGAATCAAAACAATCCAACCTAGAATGTGAGTAGTGAGAAATATCTACTTTGGTAACTATTAAGATGCCACAGTGCATAAGCCCCACACTAACCATTCCTTTCAACTGCTCATCACTGAGCACTGCTTGTGTACATATACACTGTACATGTAAGTAAACTATACTTTCCTTGCTGGTCTTTCTTTCTGTCAATTTAATTTTGAGGCCCAAAGAGTTAAATCTAAGAAGGTAAAGTAAAAAGAGAACTCTCTCACTTTCACAACCACAGAACATGCTACCCTTACCCCCATGTCCTACTGTTACTAAAAGGACATCACCCACAATGAGGGACTAACTTCAGTGAGTCTCACATCAAGCAAGAGGCAAACTAAAAACATCAAAGTTTATTTCATAAATTCTAAATCCTTTAAACTCTAGTCACCATGCTCACAAGTTGCCTTTTAGGTTTGGCTTACATTTAGGGATAAAAAGAATGAATCTCTTTAAGAATGACTGACCCATTCACTTTAGGTTTAAAATAACCCTTCCCCGTCATCTACACTGAGATAGTTTCTACCAGTTGGGAAGGGCTAAATATCTTAATTCCATAATAGAAAATACTCCAAAGGAGGCAGCCTGGTTCAGGAAAATGAGAAGCCAAGAAAGAATCCCTTCATGGGTCAACAGGTAGTGTGAAGTATAAATGAAACAATGAGAGAACATACAAGACCCTAAGTGCTGGCTCAATCATTCTTAAAGAGATGCATTCCTGGGGCTGGGGGTTTAGTTCAGCAGTATAAAGTGCCCACCTGGCAAGCACAAAGTTGTGAGTTCAATCCCCAGTACCAAAAAAAAAAAAATGCATTCCTTTTACCATCTTATTGTAAGAAAAGGACTGAAACACTGCTATTATGTTTGTCTCTTGCATATTTCTTTTGTTATTTACCCATGGCATTACTGTTCATCAGAAACACCCCAAAAGATAATCCACTAGCATCTTCAAGGCACAAGAAGAATGTCTGAGCACCATACAAGTTGGTTCCATCCTGCAGAAAAATTAAAAACCAGAAATGTACAACCAAGTCTATACAAATAATTTTAAAACAAAATGTTGTAACAAAGTAGTTTAAACATCACCAGTTCCTAAACTGGATGAGTTTAGGAAAATAGTCTTAGTTATATGAGGAAATTCATAGTCCATGAAGAGGCTAATAAACTTTAAAAGATGGGACCTCTCTCTGGTTGATATAAACCAAGTGACTAGTGTTTTCTCTCACAACAAATCTGCTGTAACCGTTTATGTGATAAGAGTGTGCAGGTTGTGGTAGTTGTTAGAATGTGGGGAGATGAGTATTGGAGACATAACTATAAAAGATCTTCTCTCCAAGAGGCCTGCCTTAATCTGACTTAACCTCATCCATTCTATCAAGTATTGATTTGAATCAGGAACTAAATAGAGTTCTTGTTTAGACTTCTACAGAACAGTTCTCCACCCTGATGAGACTCCAGATCAATTAAATCAGCATCCTTAGGGATAGAAAAAAACACTGTTATTTTCTTTTAATTTCACCAGATAATTCCAATGTGTAGTCACAATTTGATAGCTGTTGCTCTAGAATAGAGTTTCTTGGGGTTTGGTGTATATAAAACTTATGCAGTTTTCTTAGATAAATGTGGATTCTAACTCAGTGGATGATGGGAGGACTGAAAGCCCATGCCTCCCACAGAGCAGTTCAGCACGCACACTTTGAGTGACAAGGGTCTGATTATCAGCTGTTCCTGGACAATTTGCTCTGACTCAATGCCTTCTCTGCTCTTCTGATGAGCATTTGTATGGTAGACAGCACGGACTTTTTTTTTAGGTGAGACAGAATAGGGGTTATATCTTTTCTCAGTTATGTAGAAACTATTCCATCTTGGGCTATTAATATGGCCTCTCTGAGCCTCAGTTTTGTCTATTAAATGAGGAAATTATTCTTACTCTTTCTGGCATCTTTTGCTAAATTGAAAACATTTATAAAGAGAGTTGCTTAATAAATTATTTCTGTGATCTGATTTGTTTCATTAGTTGTTACTCAGAAAAGCTCCTAAAACTAGAATATTGCTAAAGAATTAAGAAAACAACAGTCTCAAGTTTTGTAAGTCAGTACAACAAACAAAGATAAAAATAAACAAAATAGCAACAACAAAACTCTGTCTCTTCTTTCAATACACCAATCATTCATTACACAAAAATGATTATCGCTTTGCTTTAGTTGGGACTTTATCCTTTGTTGCTCACAAACCTGGTGACTCAGTGGTTTTTAAAAGCCAATATAAAAATAAGATCATAATCAATTACATCATTCAAGTACAATTACTGATAATATTTTCTCCACAACATGTAAGTTCAAAGAAAAAAAGCAATTTAAAGGAGTTGGCATTTTTTGAGAAATTTCTGTGTGGTAGACATTCTCTCAGACACTTTGTATGTATTAATTCATTAAATCCTCAATCACAATTCCATGAGATAAGTATATTACCCCAATTTTATAGATGAGGAACTGAAAACACAGAGAAGAATGTAACTGGCTCAAAGTCACATATCTATAAGTGTCAGAGACAAAATTCAAATTCAAGCAGTCTGACTGTAGTCTTATTCATAACTACTAAATTGTGCTGCTAGTAGTGGCCTTCAAGAATGAGTCTTTGGCACTCAGTGAAAAGGGGCCATCCTGAAGCTCACCCCATTGGGACTTGTGTCCCTGGTAAATATGGGCCAAGTCCTCCAATTCATGTCATGCCTGTATTGTTGGTGCACATGCTCCCCCAGACCATACACATTAGCACTCGGCAGGCGGATGGAGAGCTGCAGGAACTGATCTGCAAACAGCAGGGGTCCAATGCTTGAGTCAAACCTAGACATGGGTGAAAAACAAAAGAATGAGTGAGTACAGGAGGTGGAAAGACATAAGTGCTTAGAAAAGTAACCGGTAGTTTTCCGTGACTTAATCCCATTTGCTCTCCTGTAAACATTTTCCAGTGACTACAAGAGATAGGATATCTATATGGCAAGTGCCATATATCTCTTATATTTGTCCTCAGACACTTTCCCACACAACTAGAGCACTGTATTTATATGATCACAAGTTGTCCAGTAAGCATTTACTGGTGGGCAAGTAGTACCATAGATAGAGGAAAGAAAGGGGAAATGAAGAGAAAATGTGATTGTGCAAACAGAAGCAGGGGGAAGTTAGGCAAAATATATACACATGTGAAGGTAGAGAGGCTGGGCAGCAGTAGTGGCCTACCACCTACAGGACTGAAATGCACCCTTCCTCTAGTTTCCAGACTTCCTTTCATCACGATCTTCCTACTCTCACACCCAGACAGCTTTCAGAAGCTTACAAAACACGACTGTTGCTTCTTCTTGTCACTTTGATGCTAAATGGTTGTTTGGAGACCTCCACTTGATAGTTCAAAGAAGAAGCAGCATTTCCATTGAAAGGCTGTACATGTTCATGGGGTACTTCATATCTCTTTTTGGTTTGGTCAGTCAACTAAACAGAATAGAAAGAAAGCCAAAATGATAACTTTTCTTTTTAAAAATACCAATGTTCCCTGGTATCTGGACTGATGGTCCTAGAAATCAGACACTCGTTGAATTGGCATTACATCTAAGGAAATTACTCACCATGTTACCTACTTCAAATGTTTTGCAGTTGTGCTTAAATTAACTTTTAGAGAAAAATATATACCACAAGTCTGCAGAGATAGATTATCTCTAGAAAAATTCAAAACTCTGATAATTGTGTTTTTCTCCTCTCTATACATTTTACATGCTATCTAGGGCAAATAGATGAAAGTAAAATCCTCACCAGTTAACTCTTTAATACATATCTAAAAAGTCTTCATAGAAGGAAGACTATAAAAGATTTCAATATACAAATGCTAATAATAATGGCAGTAGATAAAAATATCTCCATTAACAAAATGTTTTACTTGGTAGCAACTGCATCAGGTAGGGGACAAGAATCTCTGACAAAGATTTTTTAAAAGCAAACAAACTACAAACCTTAAAGTGAAAGCGGTTAGATGTCTGGTATTCTGCTGTGAGAAGCACATTGTCAACATCATTTCCAAACAAGGATGCAGAAGGTAGAGCTTTCAATTGGGCTGTGAATCCTAACATGAAGAGGAGAAAAGGTTTTCATAGCTGAATATGTAAATTATTACAAAAAATTAAACTTTAGGTTGGCTCTGTGTTCTCCAGAGGAGACACATGGCGGCATGTAAGGGACTGCTTCGCAGCACCACAACACTGTGTCTGACAGAAGCTGGGCCAACCTCCAGAGGGTCTGTAGTCCCTGCCTCCTGGCAGAGTCCGACTCACCTGCATTTGTGTTTATAAGATTTCCCTCCATTTGGTAGCCATGATTCTTGGAATAGTAGCACCAAGGAATACTTATGGCTCCCTGAGGTTTCCAGCAGCAGCCACGCCGGTCACATGTGGCCTGAAACAAGACATTAGACAGAGCAGTTCCATTGAGCTGTACATTATTCCTTATAAAGTATGAATCATCCAATTTGATATTGTGGTATTAATAACTTCACGTTACAAATAAAGGAATTGTGCTATATCCCAAACAGTGGCAGACCTTCTATTCACAACCAATTTTCTGACCAGTGTACTTCCATAAAGGTAGAAAAATGCACTCCTTATCTTTCATCATAACAAAGTTGATAACTGTATTTAAATATTCCAAGCAAGGCAAGGTGGTGCACACTTGTAGTTCCAGTACTTGGGAAGCTGAGGCAGGAGGATTATTGTGAATTCAAGGTCAGCCTGGGCCACATAATGAGTTCAAGACCAGCCTGAACTATACACTAAGACCCTGTCTCAAAATATATATATACATATATATACACCAAACTCTAACATTTGTATCTGCATTAATGCAAAATCACAAAGTTACATTCATATTAGCTTTGATTCTTAAAAACAAAAAAGATTTTACAATCAACTTTATTCAGAAGTCTTCAAATCAAACTGATTTTTCTTTGACTTTTAAATACATATATATGCATATTACATGTGTATATTACACATGTGACATATATACAGTCTGTTAACTCCTCATAAGGCAAAAAGCAATCTTTCCTTAGAATTCAGATAGATTCTAGTTCTCACTTAAGAGGTGTTCACAAATAAGCATTCCTAAACTCCATTTCTCAAGAGGAGGAATTAAATCACAACTGCTGTGAACCCAGGGAATAGGTATCTTTAAAAGCTATTCACATGATTCCCATGTGTGGCCAAGGCTCAAACCCACTGTCCTAGAAAATCACTATCTTAACATACACAATTTCCACAAAGAATGGCAGAAAAAAGAAACAGTTGAGAAGTAGGCAAATGAAAATACAGCCTACCTACTGAATAATCCCTGACTGGTTCTGTTATAGGAAAAATAATAAATAAAAGGAGGCCCCAGGTCTCTATTGTGCTGATCAGTGTAGTGAGTACCGAGGAAAATACCAAAAGAAATATAAAAGGATCAATCAGTTACACACCTTTTCTAACACATTTTTCTGTAATATTTGTACTTTTTAGTCTAAAAAACTCTTTTTTAAATATGTTAATATATAAAAAATATTTTAATATAAAAGGATATATAACCAAAGCATATGCCAAAGGTGTTGAACTCAGTTATCAACAAGAAAGGTATGCCTTTCCATGAGTTAAAAATAACTCACTGATAAGATTACCGATGCCATGGAATGCATAAATCTTTTGGTCATTAGGAAGCAATAAATCTAAGGATTTTAAAAAATCAAGTCCATAGCAGCTGCAGCATTTAAAAAGAAAAAGCACAAAGTTGCAAGAATGGATGTGAACCACTTAAAGGGAGGTGATCCCAGACCCAGAGAAAGTGAGCTGGAGTGAGTACACAGCATTAGCCACCTCATTCCACAGCGGGAGACTGGGTTGGCTCTCTCTGATCTGCATTAGACAGGAGTTAATCTACCCTGCCTCCCACCCTCAGCTGGGTGCTTACTGGTTCCTCTACCTCTTGTAGATCAATTTAAACTTAGAAACTGTAAAAGTAATAAAACTTTATTTGGAGTTTTAGGAATTGTAATTTGGAAGATGTAGGTTCAGATACCTCATAATCAGTTATCTTAATAGTGCAGGAAAAGTAGGCATTTATATGATGAGATAGTATTTTTTAATATAAAGTAGTAAAAATTCTTTTGGGGGGTAAAAGTCCTGTTGCCATTGAGAACAAAGACTATGTACCAGGAGCTATATGAATGATAGATGACTAAGAAAAGAATACATGTATAACTAACAGTGTGCATAAACCAGAGTATGATAATCTCTTAATATCTGACTTGAGTCTTTCTGGTCACAATGTGACTATATGTTCCAGGTGTCTTTGGTCAAAGAGTGAATGTAACCACTTAACTCCATCCTAAAGTAAGGTCTGAAAATGAAGACTTAAATATGCTACAATGACTCTCGCAGGACCCAAAAGTAGACTACAGTGAATTTTCAAGAGTACATTTTCTAAGATTTTAGAGATCACTACTGTAAAATCTTTTAAACCAAAGTTTAGGGTTAGTAGAGCGTTCAGTAGTCATTCATTCAGTGAAGGTTTATCTGAGCACACATTATCTCGTTCATTGATAAGAATTTGATAGTACACAAGAAATGTGACAGCACTCAAATTAGAGGTTTTCAGAAGCAAAACCAAGATGCCAACACAGTGTTCTAGGTCCCCTACCTGTGCTCTCACCCAATGCCTACACTAGCAACTCAAAACACAAAACATAAATTTAAGTCTATTTATGAGACTTTATAGCACCACACAATGACTCTTAACCAATGATGTGTCAACACAAAGTAATTTTAAGGGAGGATATTCATAATGATCATAACAAAATGCAATATTCTTACTGGTATATTATAAATTCCTTAAATACATTGATAAACTGGAATTTGGAATAATGTAATACATCCAACAAACAATTGAAAGATGATGGAGAAATGTGTTTGCCATACAAGATAACATTTCTGAATAAAAAATATTAACCTCTCAAATATGATAATAATGACTATTATCACTATCTCCAAAAGCACTTATTTCTAAGTTTCTCTCTGTCTAACTACTCTGTAATGGTGAGTTAGGGCATATAGGTTTATTTTAAGCATTCCCATATTTTCATAATATACCCTAACCATAAAAATATCAAAGTGTTTAAAATTGTTACCTACCCTCACTTTACTGAACTGAATATCTGGAAATCAGCTAAATATTTCTGTGTTCTTCTATGGGTGGAATTTTTCAACTATAAAGTTATATGGTATGATCAAAAAATATAATCACTAAATATTTAAAAAAGTATTGTAGTAAAAGATGCCTATAATCCCAACAGTTGGGAGGGTGAGGCAGAAGGATTGCTGTGAGTTTGAGACCAACCTGGGCTACAAAGTGAATTCAAGGCCAGTCTGAACTACATAGTGAAACCTTGTGTCAAAAAAAAAAAAAAAAAGATACTTTCCAGTTAATCCTCTTTCCAATACTTCTCTTCACTAAAAACACACTTATCCCAACATGCTTGGCTTTTTTTGGAAGCAGTTCTGGAAGCCATCTGTCATGTTTTTAGTTGCACTGTTGTGGCTGCCTCAATGGTCTAAATCAGTTCAAAACCTTTCACAGTCATTTTCATCTGAGGGAAGAGCCAGAAGTCATGCAGTGCCAGAATCAATGAATACTGCAGAGGAGGACATACCAGAAGGTTTTTATAAGCCTGCATTTCCATTGGATGGCAGGTAGCAGCAGAATTCACTGTATTTTGACCACACTTCATAAAGATATTATTGAAAGAGAACTTCTGGAATTGCTGCAGAAAGTGGCAAAAGCAACAGGATAAATGTGTTTGAAAGAAGAGGGAGTATTTCAAGGGGAATTAAAGGCACTACATCTTTTCTTGTGTTTTAGTTATAAAATTATATCTTAAAACACACTGAATTTAGAGATCTCCACCACCCACCTGTCTGAAGGGGGCCGGGAACATGCCAAGACAAAGAAAGAGCAAAAGGTCCCCAGCTGCGGAACCAGGGAAAGTGAGTCCAACAGAGGTAAATGTAGAGGAGATTGAGAGCAGCAAACCTGTAATGCCAGAGACAGCCTCATTGGAAATAAAGAAATACATCCGTGACCTCATCGTCAAATTTAAATCTGAAATTCTAACTCAGGTAAAGCAAGATATAAGAAGATTAATAAAAGAAGTCCTGGGTAATCCTCAAGTAGACACAAATGAAAGAATAGAGGAACCCAGAGAAAGGAGAGAAGCCTTTGATGAAGAATATAAACAAAACCTAGAATATATGAAACAGATCCAAAGAGAATATCAGGAAATTAAAAATTCCATTGAAAGATGGCAAAACCTTTTAACAGAAGCTAAAGACAAACTTTCAAAATTTGAAGATGGATGTGCAAAGTACGATCGTGAAAGGAAGGATCTCTTAGAAATAATAAGGAACCAGGAAGCAACGATACAAAGGCTAGAAGACGACAAGAGGAGTTATAACCTAAGAATAAAATATGTGAATGAAGATGCAGCAACAAATACAAATGAAATAAAAAGTATATTCACAGAAATAATTAAGGAAAACTTCCCAAACATAGGTAACAGAAGTGATGTTCAGATAAATGAGGCATATAGAACTCAAGCCAGCTACAACCAAAACAGATCTACACCCAGACATATAATAATCAGGATCCCAGAAATCCATCACAAGAACAGAATATTAAAAGCAGTCAGAGAAAAGAAACAGATTACCTATAAAGGGAAACTCATCAAAATCACAGCAGACTTCTCAATGCAAACCATCAAATCAAGAAGAGCTTGAAGTGAAATATTCCAAGCCCTGAAAGAAAATAACCTCCAACCCAGAATGATGTACCCTGCAAAACTGTCTCTCAAAATTAATGGAGAGACAAGATATTTCCATGACAAAGAGGAACTGGGGGAGTTTGTGACCACCAATACAACCCTGCAAAGAATACTGAAGGACATTCTAGAGAGAGAAAAGAAAATCACCAGGGTTCCAGGAATAATGGCAGAAAGGCCTCAAAGAAAGGGGCAGACAGTGGAATGAAGGAGAAAAGTAAACAAATAACAACAGAAAAATAGCATGACAGAGATAAGACAGAGAAGATTGGTTATATCACTGTTTTATCTTGACTGATTTTATTTGAATCTGGTATGCTTGAGAGTGTCAAGTCTGAGAGTAGGGGCAACTACTCTGAGGATGACAGGATTCAATAGGATACCCATTCTGGTTTGATTGTTAACTGCCTGTGAAGTCCTATAATGTCTCCAATGTTTAGATTTTATTAATAGTGTAAAGCAATGCTAAGTTTATATTATATTTGACGATATAGACAATTTCATTGAAAATAACAAGAGACATCATAGTAACTACCGCAGATCACCTAGTGTTGTGTTTTTGTGTGTTCTTTTCATTTCATGTTTCTCTAGGAATTTGTATTGCTGACTTGTTATGATTTGTTTCTCCCTCTAATACAGAAAGGCTAGGTACATGTGTAGTCTTATACACGTGTAGAACTTCTAAGTAGTTTACGAGAATGGATTATAGTTATTGTAAAGAAAAAAAGGAAAAGAGAATATTCTAAAGGATATAACTGCATGTATGTTTGAGTGTGTGGAATTAATAACCATGTTGCTAAAGTTTTAGTTAGATGGACAAGCAAAACTGACTGCAGTCTCACTGTTTGGATGTCCACTTTGTGAATTTTACTTTTGTAACTTGAACAACTGCATCTAAGAGGAAAGTGTGTAATTATCAACTAGTGATCTTTTACTGGTTACTATTTTTGTTTTTGTTTTGTTTTATTTTATTTTTGAGATTTTGTATTTTTTCTACCCTCTTTCTGTTTCAAAATATTTTCTTTAAATAAAAAAATTTTTTAAAAAAGCAAGAGGAGGAAAAGAAAGTGCTCCAAAGGAGATAACTGTATGTATACTTAAGTGTGTAGGATTGATAGCCATGTTACTAGATTTTTGTTAGATCGGTGAACAGAATTGTTTGCAGCCTCACTGTTTAAATGTCCACTTTGTATGCTTTAATTTTGTAACTTGAACAACTATATCCAAGAAGACAATATGTAATGTATCAAATAGTGATTTCTTACTGTTTATTTTTTTTTTGAAATTCTGTATTGTTTCTACCCTTTTTTCTGTTTTGCTTCCCCCCCCTCTTTAAATAAAATTTTAAAAAAACACACACTGAATTTATTTAATCAGAACTTGTATAGACTCTTTCAGAACTGAGAGATTTAAAATCAATGTAGAGAGCTGTCTCTAAAATTTTCATTGGAGTATGATCTACACAAACCCACTGAGGCACAAAGTTAAACAGGGTCTTAGACAACAGAACAAAGTATTTGAACATGAACCAACATACAGAATGAATCATTAAGTGTACTATTTGAGTTGGGTAGAAATATAATTAAAATAGGATGCTATAAAGAGCAGTATTAATTATACATGTAGTACAGTAGATGGAAAAAATGGACTCAGAACAGATTCTAGGAGACCATTGGAGCAGTGATGGTCTAGTGATAACAGTGCAGATTGAAATGAAGTACTAAATCTGGACAATATTACTAAGAAAAATATTTTGAAATACTTACCAAAGGAATTAAACAGAAGAGCCATGTAAAAGTTTTGACACTGCCTTGGAAACTAAAAGCATAATGGTAATGCACACAAAAATCTGACAGCAGAGAAGGAGAAGCAGATCTGATGAGCCTGGCTGATAAAGCAGGAAGGTATCAGTGGATACAGCCTCCAGCCAGCTGTAAGCCAGAACTAAATATGAGGCCTAGATCAAGAAAAATGACTGATCTTTTCTTCAGGGACTCATGGAGAGTCCTTGAGTCACTCTCAAAAAGCAATAAAAGATCTCCTAAGTGGATTCAAGGTAAACTGCCAGACTACTTTATTCTGTCCTACACAGGATTCCCTCACACATTATTGGGAGAAAAATCAATGGCATCCATTACCAAGAATGATCTGCAGAAAATTTATACTGTTAGTTCCTTTATATGTAACCCTAAGGGAGAGGAGACAGGAATGATAAAGTTATGCAACAATGTCCTTAGCACAAAACATTCTGCCTAGCTGGCCTTGAGGTGCATAATTCCTACTCTCCTCCAGCTGTGTACTTCTATTTAACATGCACATCACATAAATATATCATTATCCATAAACTCAGCCTCTCAGCAATAGTCTAGA
Organism: Hydrochoerus hydrochaeris; assembly: GCA_004027455.1. Lineage (NCBI taxonomy): Eukaryota > Metazoa > Chordata > Mammalia > Rodentia > Hydrochaeridae > Hydrochoerus > Hydrochoerus hydrochaeris. Next base: position 25,090 of record PVLA01013127.1, on the reverse strand, counting down.
TCACCATACAGTGTCCAGGACACACAGCAAATACAATAAATAAATTTCCTAAGATATGACTTCAGTGGGAAAATAGATCACTGAAAGTGGCAGTATTTCTCTCTGAGAAAAACATGAACATGCCAATGTATGATCACTAAGGTCAAAATTATCTTGGGTACACCATGTAGAAAAAGCCAAACGTCATTTATTAAACTATGTATTTACTGAAAAGTCTTACAATAAAACAAACCAAAAAAATGCAGTGGCAGTAATGAATCTTAAATTCACCAATATCCAGTAACAAGATGGGGTATGGCAGCATTGACATACGTAAGATGTGATAGAATTCTAAGTGGGGTTTTGAATAACTGTCTTCCTAGCACAATGTAATAGGGGAAAGCTAATCAGTGCATCAAACTTCTGCATGCCTAACACCCTCGAATGCCAAACATCCTGTTTAGGTACAAGATAGCTAGGCCACAGCTTCCCATCCCTATTGACAAAGCAGCACTTTAACATCAAGTCTCAACCTATACTACTGTCTAAACCTTGTCTTTCCTTTGGCATTCACACTAGATGTGAACATTCAATATGTCATGCATGTGTCCTACAATTTCCCTTTCTGTAACTCTGTTTATATCATCTCTTCTGTCTTAAATTTACTCTCCATTTCTTTCATTTCTGCCCATTAAAATGCTATTTACCTTTCATTTTGGTTCCATACTCAAGTGCTTTCCTTCCTTTCTCCCTTCTCTGTTCCTTTACATTTATTTATCTAAGACTTGCATTCACTCCTTTCTCTTCTCCTGCATTTATGTGGCTCCCTTCTGTCTTAGATGGCTGTTCCAGGCCACTGTGTATTACACCCAAACCAAATGCCTTGTGGGACTTCCGAGCCTCGCCTCCTCATTGCCAACCCTAATCTCATCTCACACTGTTCCAGTCACACTGAGGTCTGTGCTGTTTCATAAATATATTCCAGGGACACTCATGCCTTCTTGATCTAACCAAACAAAGTGCTCATGGGAAGGGAGAAGTTAATTACCAGATGCTTCAAAACATTGAATATCTTGGTATCTGAGAACATCATGTGTTCTGACTGAGTTTCCATTCTTCACTCTTTTGTCTGTATTATTTACCTTTGTCTGGCTGAAATAACCAAAATTATGATTCTGGTATCTCTTTATGCCATATTACATCTACCTCCACCTCACTTCTCTCCCCAAGAAGAGTAAACCACTGAGCAGATTTGTCTGCTAACAGGAAAGAAAATATATCTGGGTATATAGGCCCTGGGTATATAGGCCTAATAGAAACTCTCATGAACATCACAGATTACTAAAGCCTACTGAGAGCAGGATGACTACGAAGATGGATATGGGAGTGCCACATGTCCAAGTAATAGATACGTGAAGACCTGTTCTGTATCTGATGCAAAACTGCCATTGCATGCCAGGGGACTTCATTCAGAAGACTGCACTCAGTTTTCATTTAGTTATCATTTTTGTTCTCAAAGTAAAGAGTAACTGATAAGGAGTGTACAATGACTTTACTATCATCATAACCGGCTGCACTTCAGCCAGTGCTCAAGATATACTGGAATCAAGTAAATGTCCAGATGCCCGAGTTATCTTTATGCTGATGTTCTTACTGCCCTCTGCCTCCCAAGCCATAACTCTTGGAACTTTGTCCTTATTTTAAATCATGCTTCATGCACGTTTATGATTTTTCTATTTTAGATTCTAGATAACCTTTTGAAATGCTGAAATGAAGAGAAGCAATAGAGGGAAGGAACAGATGTAATGATAGAGTCAAGTAAAACTAGTAATTAAATTGCTCTGCCAGAAGAAAGTTAAACACATTTTTAGTAAGTACAAATCTTACATAGGATATATTTAAACTAAAAACATATTCACAGTTTCTCTAAAATTCAAATTTAACTGAGAAACCTGTACTTTTATTTGTGAAATCTGACAACCAAAGGGAATTGTCCTGCTCTTCTCTCAAAGCTGCACCATCACATGAGCAAGGATACAGAGTCTGAGCCTAACAGCCGCACTATAGATAGCTCTTTGTGAATCACAAACAATTAAAAATAATAATGAAAGAGAAAACTACATAGCAGAATGAACTCCTAAATGAAAACAAGGTCTGTAACCCAAACCTTTGTTGGTAGCTGGTCAGGGATGCAGTTTATCCGTTCCAATTCATCTACCACTGGGCATGCAGCAGAATCAGGGGTGGTACTTGTTGTCCCAGAATCTGGGGTACCAGTTGTTTCAGTAACTGGGGTACCAGTTGTCGCAGGAACTGGGGATATTCCAAAAGCAAACATTAAATGTTACAGGCACTCAATTGTCCCATAGTTTCATTACTTTCAGTAAGTTAACTCCACTATTGACTGGGCTTCACTCTGATATGTATTGTCACTTTCTAAAACCTCATTTGATCTTGCAGATTGTCTTTATCTCTATGTAAACCAACACTCTCTCTCTCTCTACTTCCAAGTCCATACTGTCTCGCTAAAGGACAGTATGTGCATGAGAAAAAAACTTGATCATTAGATTAAAAATTGATGAAAATGAGAAACATTTTGCTTTTAGTCTAAGGTCAGCAAACTACGGCCTTCAAAACAAATCAGGTTAGAGCCTGTTTTTTAAATGAAGTATTGCTGGAATCCAGACATATTCATTTGCTTATACTTGCTTTTATACTGTAAAAAGAACATTAAGCAGTGATGACAGAAACGTGTGACCCATACATATCTATCACCTGCTCTTTTAGACAAAAGTCTGCAGATCTCTGCACTTGTCCTTGACTTCCATCCCAGCCCCTGATACACACAGAGTATGTACTTCAATAAGAGACATCCTAATCTCTACACATCAGTTCTGCTGGCTCGTTAACAGCCAGCTCACTGGAAAAGCACATTTCTGAGCAATGGCACTCTTCTGTAACTATAAAGTCTGTAATGACAAAAAGTGCAAAGGGAATCCATTATCTAGAAACCAGAAGCTAGAGCCTAACCCATAGCTAGAGAATTTTGATTTATGGCTCAGTAAAACAACACAAAACAAAAAGGTACTTTAACTACACTGTACCATGAGAAAGTAATTTTTCTTTAAGGCATTCTGCAATACTATAGTTAATAATGACATTGATAAAAAACAGAGGCTTTTAAATATTTTCTTTTCACTGGGTGGTGGATTAAACAAACTTTGTACCATTTCCTGCATAAGGGCTTTAATACCATCTTTAGGATCACAGAATTTGAAAAAATTGAATGACCATTAAGATTACCTAATCTAACTTCCTATGAAAAGTAGAAATCTTTGCAATTGGGAATGGGGCAGAAAGAGCAAAAAAAGTTTTCCTGCAATCACAATTTGGCCCTGTATTACATGATTACCCTAAGATGTTGCTGCTAGATTAATCAGGTAGGAAATCCTGGATAATTAAGCACAATCCAGCCCATCTTTGGGGATATAATAGTTCAATAAAATTTTAATACAGTAACTTAGTTGTTTTTCTTTCCTGAAGAACCAAACTTAGTCCTAAAATACTTTAATTAATCATATACTTATTTATCTTCTTATTACACAAGCATATTGTTCATCATCATTAGCAGAATTAGAATTATTCAACAAAATTCAGCAAACTTATTCCATGACAATTTTGGAATTTAATCTAGGGCACTAATTAACACAGAACATGGAAGCATCAGAATTTAAACCTACAAGGACTATACTTTTAAGCAGCTGTAGTTTTAATTAAATATTTCCCCAGTCAAGTAAACATCTCACACACACACACACACACACACACACACACAACACACACACACCCCAATGAACATGAAAGCAGCACTTCCTACCATTGATGAGGGTTTTATCCTGACAAGAGCACTATATGGAGGGAGAGCCCCAGTGTTTCTTGTTACCTTTTGTTTCCACGGGCTTTGTAGCTAAAAGCACAATTAGAACAACAGCAATGATGAATACTACAAGCAAAAGAATGCTGAGCCCAATCTCTAGTGGAGTAAATTTTTTCAACTTGTTTCTTGCCATCTATTAAAAAAAGAGAAAACAGTTTTAGATTTGAATTTTATTGAGCACTTGATTATAAAAGTTTAAGAATTTAACAGAAACCCTAAATGTACAAAATGAAGAGTATAATAAATTTCCATGTACTCATAATCCTGATTAAAAAAATTAACTCATGGACAATCTCATCTTGTCTTTGTTCCTACTTATTTGTATTTCTAATCCTGAATTTTTTAAAGAAAATCTTACATTTCATATACTGTAATCTAAAAATATTTAAGTATATTTTAAAAAATAAGAAATTTTATAAAAGGTGAAATATATCTAAAATATTTTTACAATAATACCTTAAATTGTCATCAAATAGCTAATCAATTTTGAAGCTCACCTCATCCAATAAATTGTTTGTTCTATTTTCTTAAGGATGCAAGTATGATTTATTTCATTTCTATTTCAGTTTTTTAATCTATATCATTTATTTTATGGATTTTTCCCACAATATAGGTTTTGTTAATTGTATCCACATACATGCTAACATGTTTCCCTTCCCTTATAAATTAATTACTGGATCTACAGTTTTGATCCTATTTAAGTTTATTTGTTTCAAGCAAGAGGCATAAAACCAATCTGATTCTCTTTTTTATATTAACAATGACCAGTATCTCCTAGAATGATTATTTAATTGGGAATTGTGAATCAGTGATGTTGTAATTCTTTCATTATTGTTTGATGAAATGTTTCCATAGATATAATTTTCCCTTATCTGTTATTTGTCTCACAAAGACCCAATTCATGAAGGAATAATGCGATAAATGTTTAACTCTTTATTTACAGATTTTCAAGATGAGTTTTTTCCCTAGCAGGGAAAATGTTGCTACTGTTTTAAACATCTTTATGAAATCATGAATTAAATGCACGTGATCAGTCTTAATCCAGTGATAACATGAATTCTCATATCTTCTCATCTTTGTCCAGCAGGAAACTCTTCAACCTGGTCCTGAGTCTTGTTGCTATAACCCAAAGATACTTTAATAGTCTTCCTGCTTTCTGGCATAACACAAATTCTAGGTTTTCACATTGTCTGCCTCAGGGTACAATTATAAACTGTAAGTAAGGTACCCCTATTCATTTAAATGGGACTAGTATTTAGACACCATAATCTAGATAAGAACTATAAAATTTAACTGAAGGTATCTTGTGTCTCATCTGTACAAGTAGTTTCCTTTCAAGTTTCCCCAAGGAGTCTTTGAGGATTTGCAATTTCAAAAAAAAAAAAAAATACTGAAATTACATACTTACCTGTTACTGCAATTTGAGTATATGTGCCCCCCTACATATTCATATGTTGGGACCTAATACCCACGTGACAGTATTAATAGGTGGAACCTTTGGAGAAGTTGTTAGGGGGCATTCTGTCCTTATACCACTCGGTCTTTTGGTGGAGCACTAATATATAGTTAACGATTGTCCTTATTGGTTTGTTCTGATACGACCTCCTTATCTGTTAAGTGGTTTATGACCCCACGTGTCAGGTGGCACATTCATTATCTGAGACCCAGGTATAGAAAGCAGGGAAGAAGACCCATGGCAGCAGCCTTGTTCCTTCAAAGTCCACTTTCTTCCATGATCCACTCACACCACTCCTTCATAGGCTGCCTTGAAAATCATACTCTGTTTACTCAAAAAGAACTTCCCTGAACCTTAATTCATCGCTCCATACTCTTAAAAATTGTATCTTCCCTTGTGTTCTTGTTCTCCATCCCATCAGTTTGTCCTCATACACTCATCCCAGTCCAAAGAAGCCTTCCTCAAGATTTTGTCCAAGGATTAGATGGCAAAAGAATAAATGGTTTTTTATGGATTGATAAAAAAATTGTTGTTCATTGTTCAAATTCATTTTTAATATGCAAAATGAAATGGAGCTGAGAGCTACTTTTTTCTATCAGAATTTTTGTTCTTTCTAAAATAAATTATCTCAACTCTAGTCTTTCTTACCCAGATTAGCTCTATTACTTCATACTCTTGTAAGAAATTCCCTAATATTAATCTCACCTACAAAACTCCACAGTGATTAGTAATCTTCCATACTTGAAAAAATTAAACTTGCTAATAAGGCAAAGAATTGATCTTATGTTCACTGACAAGAAGAGAATTTATCAGAATGCCACATCTCTTTATCTTTGGTTATCACTATTGTGAGATGGGAGAGTGTTCTTTAAAATAATATTTTAAATTTTTCCAAGTGTTTATTAACACAGTACATTACACACTGTGAAGAAATTTCTACACATTTCTTGTCAAATTATGCACTATCAAGCCTTGACAACAACCATTATTATTGCACCCATAACCCAAAAATTCCATTTAAAGAAATTTATTCCATAAATGCAGTGATACTTTTTAAGATCAGTGTATATAAAGGTCCTTCATAGATTGAACCAGTAAAAATTAAGGACTGTATATGTAGCTATAGGGAAAGTACCAAGTAAATTCATTATTTAAAATCATGATATGGAGGATTTAGCTCAGTGGCATAAGCGCCTGCCTGGCAAGCTCAAGGTCATGAGTTTGATCCTTGGTACTGAAAAAAAAAAAATCATATGTTGACCTTTTTTCCAAAGTCACAAATTCTATGATACTAGAAATTGCTTTGGGCAATTTGTCATAGATATTGAAATACTTTTTGTTTGAGAAACATATTTTAATACTAATGATAATTATAGTTCATAATGATTGAACAAATATGCTAATAATTTTCCCTAATATATCACATGCCATCCTTATAACAACCCCAAGTGAGTTACTCTGAATACCCCCGGGTTTGGCTGAGGAAATGAAAGTTCACTTGGGTCCTTTAGACTTCCTGATGTCATATAGGGCTGGTCAGGTGCAAAGCCACTATTTAAACACCTGCCCTTTGGCCTTCACAGCCAAGGCTTTTATCCAAACCAGGCAGTCTAAATCCAAACTCCCTGCTCTTAAGGCTGATGTTCTACCACCTCCTACTACATGACACAAATACAAAAGAAGTATACACCCATAAATAATAACTTTCTAACTTAAGTAAGGTAGGATAAGAGGAAGACAACCATTAGGCTAGAAGGTTTATGGAAACAAAAGGAAACAAAAATTCTGCAACATTTCTGTTCTCATAGATCCTGAGGGACTGACAACATTCTGGAGTACCTTTGGCATTAATTCACCTTAAGTTTATGGTATACAGTAAGGTTTTAAATTCTCTATGATATCAAAGTGGACAAGGTACTGATATGTCTCATTTCTCAGCTTTATCCATCATCAAGTTATTGAAGGGTAGAAAGAAAATCTGTTTGCACTTTGTTCATCAACGGTTTTATTAAGCTTCCACAATGTGCCAAGCATTCTTCCAGGAGCTGGTTATGCAACCATGAGCAAAACAGATAAAAATTGCTGCCCTGGTGGAACTTATTTCTTATGGATAAAAAACATAGTAACTGTAAATAAAATATAACAGGTTAAACCATATAAGGGCAGAGAAGAAAAATGAAACATAAGAAAAAGATGAAGAATGTGGGAGTGAGGGTTGGAATTTTTAAAAGTTTAGTTAGGAAAAATCTCACCAAAAAAAGTGACAATTATTACATGTAAATGACACAGACGCCGTATTATTTTCTTCTTGAATTACATGTTTGTATGAATAATTGTCAAAGCATCAGTATTCAAATAACTAAAATGGCTATACAAATTAACTTAGAAAATTAGATAAATATCCATTTTTCTGAATTATAGCCATTATCAGATTTTAATATGGAGAGCTCAGCTATTATATTGTAAATAACATAAGCCAGAAAATCTAGTTGAAAAGAGAAAGTTAGTTTTAGGCAGGGTAGGAATAACTTGCAAAGAAAACTTTAGCAAGCATAGCTATTCCTCAAAAATACTGGGTAATATTTCATAGGTGGTTCCATTGCCTCCAGGCTAGCTAGAGACGAGAAGGAAAAAAATTACTAACAGTTTTATGTTTGTTTTTGCAAGTCTGGTCACATCCAAAGTGCAGAGATCTAAGAGTAAACTCTGCCCCTACTGAGCTGTGTAACTTTGGAAGGAAAACACACACACACACACTTCCCCAGGCCTAAGTTTCCCCTTAAGAATCATAAAAAGATTATCTCTAAAAGACAACTGTATCCTTCAGTGGGCCCTGGTTGACAGCATATAAGAATTTACCTTTCTTATCACACTCTATGGCTACTCTGAATCATACAGGGTAGGGGTAGGGGCTTGTTTTGTGGTACGGGGCAATAGACCCGGAATCTTCACACTGAATTACATCTCCAGTCTATTCATATATTTATAAACAAGGTCTTGCTATGTTGGTAAGATGCCCAAGTCTATTTATATATTTATAAACAAGGTCTTGCTATGTTGGTAAGATGCCCAAGCTGGTAAGTATCCTCCTGCCTCTGCCTCTCAAAGTTCTGGAATTACATATGTGCATCACCACACTCAACTTGAACCAATGGAAAATTTCTTCCTCTAGGCCCACTTATTCAGTATTTCATATTGTTGATGAAGCTGTTTGCAAAGTCATTTTATCAGTTCATTGAAATTCATCTGTAAGCAAATTCTGATAAAAATCATTGGCATTATATGAAAGCGAAAGTAATCACAGATTTAGATAGATCATCATCCCTTTTCTTTTGGTCCCTGGTAGCACAAAAACCTACACTGCACAGCAAACCAAGACTTCTCCCTTCCACCCTCTCACTGTTCACCTCCACATGTGTCACACACCTGACACAGACAAGTAGAGATTGTGGAGATAGGGTGGTCCTCAGACAGCATTAAAGTGACAATTCAGACCCTGTCTCATGAATCTACTTGGAATCTCTTCCAATAAGACTCCTGTAATTGATCTTGGCCTCTCTCTTTTCCCCAGTAGGAACTCACCCTTCCCATATCAGTTGCCAGTCAAAAAAGAGATGCCCACAGGAGTCCTGTTAGACTCTATTACCTAATAGAACTCAATTATTTCTTAAGTTTTACTGGAAAGATTCCAATAATGACCCATTGTCTACCCTTCTTCCTCCAGAAACACCCATTCCATTTCACACATAACTGCCAACCCAGGCACCACATCTTTCCTTCATGAACCCTTCCTAAATTCCATATGAGATTTGTCTTGACCCTCACTACACATTGTCTCATACATGCATCCCAATATTATGCACACACACACAAAAAAAAACCTCAGATTCTTCCCTAAAATAATTCTATATTTGATCAACAAAAGTACCAAACCACCAAGGATAGTAACAGATTTTCCAATTTTCTGACTACAATTGATTCTGTAATTATCATCATTTCTCACAGTTCTACAAGTTTTTAGAAGAAATGTCCCAAAATGTTCAAGTCTTCTACCAAACATTAACTCCTCTCCTGCACATCCCCCACAGCATTTTTAGAATACCTACCTGCAACTTCACCCTGCATATTAAATAATACCTCACATCTCACCAGGGACACACACATGAACACACAGATTTAGCTACAGTCAGGCTTATAGATCTAGCGAGAAACAGAGAATACACACATGATCACTCAGATACACACATGAAAAAGATAAGTTAAATTTTTTTCTTATGTGCATTGTAGTAATTTTTTGGCTTTTTGTTATTTACTTTTGTCTGTAACAAATTAACAAGGGCATTGTGACTAAACAAAGATCGGCACACACATCTATAGCCATAAGTAAATATGCAGTTCACAAACATACCTCATTGTCTCTTGCAGCTGCTCCTGAAGGACTGATTCATAACAGCAAAGAAAAGCAATCCCCAGAAAGCAACCCTTCCCTGTTAAACTGCTTAGACGCCTATTGAGAAAATGTTAATGATTTCAAATGCAAATCACTGCCCAGCTTTCCCTTTCAGGATCAAAATTGTTAGTTAATTAGTAATCACAGTCTTCCTCTGAGGAAGACATCCCCAAGACCTTACAGTAAGAAGTCACTGTGCCAACCATTCCATCCCCTCAGGTCACTGGAATGTTTATTGGATGATAACGGTCAAGGTGTTTGGTAAAAGAACACAGGATTGACTCAGTTTGAAGACAATAAAGATCAAAAAACACATTAGCTGCTATCCCAGAACTCTGGTCTTTCCTAGAGAGCCCTAGTTTCCCAATAACCCATAAATATTTAGTTACAATCTGCTAATCCCTATTAAAAGGAAATCACTTTGAAAAAGTTTTCAAATTTTCTTGCCACTATAAAATGTGCCCTTAAGTTTGACTAAACTGTGGAGATCCCTTAGCAGTCTGATGTCTGTCATGGGATACACTTAGATTTATATTTTTAAATGCATGAGATAAAATAAATAAAGACACAAAGAGAATTGGTTATACTAAAATAGTTACTAGATTTTTTAATTGTAATATATGCTTCTTTGCAAGCTAACAATATAACAGGTATAATAGCTATTGCAATTTCTAAATAATTTTAAAATAAATAATCTTTTAATGATATTTTAAATGTAAGATATGAAAGTAATATAATCCCTCTTGGAACCAAAGTCATGAGTAAAGCTAACAATACTGTTGTCTGTAACCCACCTTTACACTAAAAAGAAATGCTAAATTTCAATTAGAAGTTATCCAAGACATATACACAAACACTGCCCTCTCCACTTCACCAAGCACATGAATTCCATCCAGGAGTTCCTTATTAAGAACCCTACTGTCACTAAATGGACCTTCCTCAACATAGAGTGAAGTCTTCTCTATATGTGATCCATGAACTGTGGTTGCCAGTCCCCAAAGAAAAATGAACAGATATTGAAGTGTTGAAAAGTTTCTGTTACATGTCAGAGAAAACTGACACTCATCAACCCTAATGATTTTTTTATTTAAAGAGAAAAAAACAGAAAAAGGATAGAAATACTACAGAATTTCAAGAAAAGAATATCAACAGTAAGAAATCACTAGTTGATAAATTACATATTGTTCTTTTAGAAATAGTTTTTAAAGTTACAAAATTAAAGCACACAAAGTGGACACTCAAGCAGTGAGAGTGCCAACAGATCTGTTCAACAATCCAACAAGAACCTAGAAATATGGTCATCAATCCCACACACCTAAACATACATGCAACTATATCTTTTATAGCGCTTCCTATTTCCTCTTTTTTTACAATAGCAATTATACATTTTTAAAATAACCCTAATGATTTTTAAACACAGCTTGCAATCACATATCCTTGTTTTTAATTTTGCTTCTTTAATAATTTAATTTTAATTTTATAAAAGTCACAGTCTGAAACACATTGAGAAATTAAAAATTAAAAAATGGGTCTCTTACTGCATATATTTTTAAAATCCCTGACTAACTTGCTATTTCTGGGCTTTGCTTTTATGAACCAGTGAAAATTCAGCAAATATTGAGCCAAAGGATATGAATTTATGAAATGAGTGTCACCTGGAAAAAACCAAACAAAAGTCACCAAGTCTTATCATGGTCATGTCATAGTGGATACAGACTTCTACAACCAAAATGGATCGATTTATCATTTCCAAAAGCTCACTTCTTTGTCCTTATGTTTCTCATTTCACTGGTCACTAGTGAAAATGTCAGGAATCAGCAAAGTCTGACCCTCAGGCTTTGGAAAAACTGGATGTATTGTCATCATGAAATCAAAGAATTTCTATGTAAAAAAGGAAGGAAAGGACACTGACTTGCAGCACCAAGACTTCTGCCTGTATCACCTCATTGGTAGTCATGATTGCCCCAACCAGATCCAGAGCCTCTGTGGGTTGGAACACTCGATTTGACCCCTAGTGTTTTTTAAAGATTACAAAGGATAGTTGTCTAATTTTAAAAATAAAGAAATCGAGACCCAGACATGGTTCAAGGCTTGTGTGGGTGCTCATTAAAAGATCCAGATCTGTATTCAAAGCCCATTTCTACTTACCAGTGCAGGGAGCTTAAGCAAGTAGGGCTCTGTTTTCCTTAATTTAAATGAAGATACAAATGGTATCCATCCAATAAAATAAATAAAATAATGCAAGTAAAAGTCTTGACATTACATAAATATCCAGTAAATATAAGTTACAGTTAGGATCATGATGAACTACCACAAACCTTGAACTCGAATCAGAAGTTCCTACAATTATGCTACCCTATATCAGGACTCTGAACACTGTAGGTAGTTACTACTATGTTAAAAAAAATTTTCAAGCATCTACTTTGCGCAAGACCCCACACTACATATTGACATCTATGATATTGCAAGATTTCGGGAGTTTAGAGGTTTAGCTTCAAGCCCTTGGACTCAAAGAGCTGATTTAGATCAAACCAAAGTACAAGCACTATGTTGTCTTCAATGGCTTGCTGCTTGGGGACAAAGATTTCTCCAACCTTAGGAAAGTTATGGAAACTGTGTACTTTGAAACAATGAAGACCATGTAAGTATGAGAACAAGCAAGTTGATAACAATGCCTGTCTCCCCATTCCCCCTACCATCACCCGTAGGAGACCTTCAGGACCCCACACATGGATCAAGCCAAGCTATCTCCTGCTTATAGTCACAGAAAATACAAGAATAACCCTTTACTAATATAACTCAATTCAAAATGTATGACAATTAAATGTTGAATTGAGTTATATTAGTAAAGACACCATCAGAACATCATTGATGGAGTACTTACTCTGACCTATGCATTGTGCTAACTAATCCACAATTCACAGGTATTCTTTCATTTCCTCCTCTTAACTATACTGAGTGGTAAGTACTATTATTAACTCTCAAGATGAGAAACTCCAAGCACAAACAACTTTCTTAAGTTTATAGAAATGGTAAAACACCAAGCCAGACATTCTGTTCAAGCCTACACTTACATGAAATATGATTAGTTCCTCCGTGACCCCATAGCACAGAGAGTGTAAGAAGTGATCAGATGTTATACAAAAAGAGATGAAAGCACCACCCAATGCCATAGGAAGGAGAACACACATCAAGGGAGTAACACAGGACAAATCAAAAGCAGGAGTGGAAGAGGAAGGAGAAAAGGAAAGACATTTTGGACTAGTAGGATAGTGTCATGACTGCTTTGGAGACTTCAGCTGATAGATGCAGACTGGGAAAGAGATGTGGGATGATCAAGGACACTGCTGGAAAGTTATGCTGGAAACATGGTGTGGAAGTTCCAGTATCTTGGGAAGAAAATTCCTTTAAGCAACAGGGAAACACTGCATGTCAGAAACTGCCCAGAACTGTCATAAGTGTGAAAGCTAGGTTTCTGAGCTTTTTGACTAAGACTCAAAATGTTGGATCATCTGCCACATTCAGTGTTTAGTCCAAAAGAATATTATTTCCTCCAACACTTTCAAGAAGACCAGTAGTATAAGCACAAGGGAAGCACAAGGGACATTGGAAGCAGCATAAGGTTTATGTCCATCGGAATGATGGTGTAGTTATGAGGAAGAAAAGAAAAAAATGCATGTAAATCTTTTACATAATACACAGTCCATAGTAAGCACTCCACAGATGTTATTTTTGTTTTTTACAACCCCCCTTTCACAGAATACTAATGCAATAGTACACCCAAGAACACATTGCTTTATTTTATGCTTATGCATTTTCTTAAGTGCTAAGAAGAGTCTTAGCCATTCATCAGGTCCCACTTAGCTGAGTTTCCTCAAATGCCCCATCAAAGCCAGGCTCCCAGACTTGCTAGAGGAGCCTATTCTGACCACTGAGCTCAGAAGCAGATGAATTCTGTTGTGTATTCTTTATGCTCTTTGCACTGCATATGACTTCATGGATTCTTCTTTCCTGGAATAAAATCCTTTTAGAAAGCAATATTGTAATCTGTCTGAATTTTGCCAGAAATAGACTGTGATTAGGTTAGCTGTCCCTGAATGTATCCTTCTAACCTGAAATTGTTTGGAGAGTATTTCTATGTTAAATAAATAACATTGTTTGGAGAGTATTTCTATGTTAAATAAATAGCCCAGCCATCAGTATGGTATCATAAAAAGCAAAGGTCTTGAAACTAGCCTGGACTTGGGTATTACATTCTCTACTTTTACTGGCTGTACACCTTTGGCAATAAAATTTTCCAAAGCTCAGTTATCTTATCTGCAAATTAAGTATTATATATGTACTCATAATTTTATTTTGAAACTAAACTGATATAATAAATATTATTATATAATGTCAGGTTCCCAGCCCCTCCCTAACTTCTCATTTCTAAAAGTAAAATCTTATCAACAGTAAGTATTATTAGCCTGAATCCTGGTTAAGAAATGGTCCTTAAATTAAGTACAAACTTACTAGATTAAGCCAGAAGAAAGTGATCTCTTCCATAAAGGATCACTGGGACAGACAAGTGCTGAACAGTTAGTAACCACTCCACCTGTGAACTGTGAACTGCTTCTGTGGGCCAGTGGATGAAAACCAAATCTATATTTTGTTCTCCCATACACACACACACCACACATACTCAACATCACAACATATCATACACACTTGAGTACATGGCATCTACACCCTCTGCCTATCAAAACGAATGGTCTCTTACAACCTCCATAGACCACAAACTTAAAATGTACCTCTTCCTTTTATATCAGCCAAGTGACTTTCTTTCTTTTGTCCCATGTAAGCCCTTTACATCCCAGGGCAACACAAAAAGGAGAAAATGAATCCGTTGGAGCAGGAGCAATTTCTCTTCCCAGAAATGTTCTGAGGAAGGTGAGAGTGGAAAGTACATACACAGGGCATTACAGCACTTCCTTCTTTTGTGAAATAGCTACTGCTCAGCAGTTTTACACCATCTTTCATTCTGTCCCACCTCTAACCACACAGATAGGAGCATGTGAACAGATAGGGAACAGTTGTTTGGTATAATATATTACCTAATATCCACGCACTTGCAATAAAAGTTTACACATCTATATAGCATTGCTCTTTCCAGAACACTTTGATCTGTATCACTTCTTTTATAACAACAAACCTATGAAATAGAACAGGTATTTTTAATTCCCTTCTATACAAGAGGAAACAGAAACTAAGAAAAATACCCTTCTAAAGGTCACTCAAGGAGTTGCAAAGTTGGGTTCATACTAATTTAATTTAAATCTAATAATCCAGCTTTTAGAGTTTGAAATCAGTAATTCTAGAAAATTTCTTTTTAGACTAAACATCTGTTTATTCATTCAACAAATTCAAAATTCACTGGCCACCAAATCTTCAAAGTAAAAACCTTCAAATCCTATCTGTTATGGAATTCTACCCTCCTCACTCAGAGATGATACTTCCCTGGGGTACAACATTTGTAGACTCTAATCATCATTAGTGGCTCCACTCCCAATCCCAGATGGTACTATAAAGTCACTCCCGGACAGGCAGCTCAACATAATCCTACTCTCTCACCGCAGCTCCCTGGACCAGCCCTGAACAGAGAATCCAACCTCATCAATTGGATTCTCCCTCCCAGAAATTTGGATTTGAGACACAGAGCCTGAATTATAATGCACTGGGCACTAGATCTGTGGGACCAATGCTTTGAGAGGCAAAAATTAGAGTTTCAATGAATACTTGTTTGCCAAAAAAAAGAATAGGATAGATATAAAAGAGAGTAGCCTTCCTGGCAAGTGTGAGGTCATGAGTTTGATCCCCAGTACCCAAAAAAAAAAAGAGAGAGAGAGAGAGACAGAGAGAGTAGCAAAAATAGCAGGCCACTCCAACTTGCTATGGAACCCTCCTGCAAAAGGGTTCATGTGTTGGAGACTTGGCCCCCCAGTGTGTGGTATTGGGAAGCTATGGGACCTTTAAGAGATAGAGCCTAGGGTGGTAAATTGATCACTGGAGGCTTTGTCTTTGAAAGGAATTAATGCAGATTTTGTAGGACCTTGGATTGTTCTTGTGAGAGGACTGTTATAAAAGAGTAAGACCTAAGTAGCACTTTTTCAGTCTTTGGCTTTCTGTATCCCCATGTGATTTCCCCCTCTTCTCTGTGTCCCACCATGTTATCTGTCATGATGTTACACAACCAAGTGAGCCCCCATCAGAACCAGGACCATGTTGACTGAGCTCTCAGCCTTCAAAGTAGAATTGTTCTCTTTAAAGCTAACCTGCCTCCCGGTGTCCATCCGACAACTCCTAGTCCAAAGCAGATTGGTGGGATCTGCTTGGGCTAGGCCAGGCCCCTGGTTGAAACCCAATAGCCAGGGATGAGGCTGCTGTGAGCCAGTGGCATCCCCAGGGAACACATGAACATGCTGAAGCATAAACTAGTTGACTGACATAGGGAGAGGGGCTGGCTCTCAGCGTGCATCTCACAGATCTGCAGCAGACTGGGGGGGGGGGCACTTCCCTAGCCAGTGCACTGCAGAAAAAAACTGTAAGCAATACGAAAGGCCCAGAGACCTCCACCACCCACCCATCTGAAGGGGGTCAGAAACATGACCAGACAGAGAAACAGTAAAAGGTCTCTAACTGCAGAATCAGGGAAAGTGAGTCCAGCAGAGGTAAATGCACAGGAGGTTGAGAGCAGCAAACCTGTAATGCCCAGAGACAGCCTCACTGGAAATAAAGAAATACCTCCATGACCTCATCGATGAATTTAAATCTGAAATTCTAACTAAGGTGAAGCAAGATATAAGAAGATTAATAAAAGAAGTCCTGGGTAATCCTCAAGTAGACACAAATGAAAGAATAGAGGAACCCAGAGAAAGGAGAGAAGCCTTTGATGAAGAATATAAACAAAACCTAGAATATATGAAACAGATCCAAAGAGAATATCAGGAAATTAAAAATTCCATTGAAAGATGGCAAAACCTTTTAACAGAAGCTAAAGACAAACTTTCAAAACTTGAAGATGGATTTACAACATATGATCGCAAAAGGAAGCATCTCTTAAAAATAACAAGGAACCAGGAAGCAACGATACAAAGGCTAGAAGATGACAAGAGGATTTATAACCTAAGAATAAAATATGTGAATGAAGATGCAGCAACAAATACAAATGAAATAAAAGGTCTATTCACAGAAATAATTAAGGAAAACTTCCTAAACATAGGTAATGGAAGTGATGTTCAGATAAATGAGGCATACAGAATTCCAGCCAGCTACAACTAAAACAAATCTACACTCAGACATATAATCAGGATCCCAGAAATCCATCACAAGAACAGAATATTAAAAGCAGTCAGAGAAAAGAAACAGATTACTTATAAAGGAAAACTCATCAAAATCACAGCAGACTTCTCAATGCAAACCATCAAATCAAGAAGAGCTTGGAGTGAAATATTCCAAGCCCTGAAACAAAATAACCTCAAACCCAGAATGATGTACCCTGCAAAAATGTCTCAGAATTAATGGAGAGACAAGATATTTCCACAACAAAGAGGAACTGGGGGAATTTGTGACCACCAATCCAACCGTGCAAAGAATACTAAAGAACTTTCTAGAGAGAGAAGAAAATCACAAGGGTTCCAGGAACAGTGGCAGAAAAGCCTCAAAGAAAAGGGCAGACAGTGGAATGCAGGAGAAAAGTAAACAAACAACAATGACAGAAAAATAGCATAGCAAAGACAGAGAATATTGGTTATACTGCTGTTTTATCTTGACTGATTTTATTTGAATCTGGTATGTTTGAGAGTGTCAAGTCTAAGAATAAGGGCAACTACTCTGAAGATGACAGGATTCAATAGGATACCCATTCTGGTTTGATTGTTAACTGCCTTTGAAGTCCTGTAATGTCTCCAATCTTTAAATTTTATTAATAGTGTAATGCAATGCTAAGCTTAACTATACTATGTTTGACGATACAGACAATGTTATTGAAAATAACAAGAGATATCATAGTAACTACTGTAGATCACCTAGTATTGTGGTTTTATATGTCCTTTCCATTTCATGTTTCTCTAGGAATTTGTATTGTTGACTTGTTTTGTTTCTCCCTCTAATACAGAAAGGCTAGGTATATGTGTAGAGACTTAAACATGTGTAGAACTTCTAAGTAGTTTACGAGAATGGATTATAGTTATTGTAAAGAAAAAAAAGAGAAAAAGAAAGTATTCTAAAGGATATAACTGCATGTATGTTTGAGTGTGTGGGATTAATAACCATGTTGCTAAAGTTTTACTTGGATGGATGAGCAAAACTGATTGCAGTCTCACTGTTAGGATGTCCACTTTATAGGCTTTACTTTTGTAACTTGAACAACTACTTCAAAGAGGAAAATGTGTAATTATCAACTAATGATTTCTTACTGGTTACTATTTTTGTTTTTCTGGTTTTGTTTTGTTTTGTTTTGGTTTTTTGTTTTTTTTTTTTGAGATTTTGTATTACTTCTACCCTCTTTCTGTTTCAAATTTTTTTTCTTTAAATAAAATTAAAAAATAAAGCTAACTTGTCTCCATTATTTCATTATACCAGCTCAAAACAGACTACCACAAAACCCAAAGGAGGATAAACAGAGAGACTAATTGCCAGAATTTTTCCAATTTCCATGAAGGCTAAAATATAACAATTTCACATGATTCTTCCGTCTTTTCATCAGAAGACTACTTTTACTATTACAACCATAACCACCACTATTACCACCACCACTACCTCTTACTTCTTGCCAGTTTCTGTGCCATATAAATGGTCCTGCTAGACTGAATGTGATAATCTGTCACTGTCTCCCTTTGTCCAACATAAATATCTCCAATGAAAATTTCTATAAATCTAGTTTTCTTATAAGCAACAAATTATCACTGACAATTGTGAGACCTCCTTATCTCCACAAAGTTCCTCTAAATCATTTGACATTCTCAAAGGATCATAATTTATATACCAAGAAGCATGTATCCTAGGACATATGTTGTGATACAATGGGAGGTAGAGAATGAATTTTCTGAGAAATTCAACTTTAGCTCAAAATTCTGGGAGAAGACTAAGTAATTTCAATCAATATTTTGAATTGTGAAAAATGGTGGTACATAGAATGTATGAAAATTTATGTTATCTTTCAACATAAAACACTAAATTCTACAGAAATGTTTCCCTATAATCAGCTTCTATATGTATGCTTGCTCCTGGTCTCACACCCCTTGAGAAAAATGCTAAAAGATGAAGTCTTGAATTCACTGGCAATGTCATATAGCAATATAAGGATTGTTACTATTTTTGCCCTTTTCGCTGGTTCAGTTCTCTGAGTTCCCTCACATACCTCTCCTTCCTGTTTTGCTGAGAATGACCACATCCATACTCTCTCCATCAGAGCTCAGATTCCACTTCTGTGGCAAAATGCTCAAAGAGCCAGTGCCGCACAATGTCCACTTGCCTTTTTATGTTACACTCTGCTAGAGAGAAAGAGAGCTTGCTTATCATTCAAGGTCTCACAGCTATCACTTTTAAAACACCCTCTCCTTTGGCTCATGTTTGTGGACAAAATGAAACTTCTAAAGGGGTACAGAATTCCCTCTGAAGGAATCTCTACCCATAGGCCCTACTAAGGAAAGTTATCTTATTTATGCTCCTAATCACAGACTTCCATGCTGGTGTCAAAATTCACTAGAATAGGGATGGGAACCTAACCCAGACACAGCTAATCCCTAAACTGACAAACAACTTATGAAGCATCTTCCTTTGTAACAACTTGGCCAGCCGTGCACACTATTGAAGTGTAAAACATAATGATAGTTACTAGAGATTAATTAATTATAAGAAGAAAATAAAAAAAGAAAGAAATGGGTGAAAGAATCACTAGTACCACTCTGCCCATGTCTCCTTGATAATTACGTGTAAACAAAACCACATGAATTAAACCACAGGAAATAGAGACATCCTTTCTTGTGCTTCCCCTCTTGCACTTCCTGTTTTCTGTCTCACTGTAACAAGCAAACTTGTATAGGAAGCAGGTCGACCTTCTCTTGAATTCACTTCTTTGTCTCACATGCTTAGGCAATTTAGATGCTGAGACTTTCTTGCAAACCAATTATTTCTTCTTTCTCTTCTCTTCCAAATGTCTGGGTGAGTAGATCTCTCTCCTCTCTCTTCTTCTCCCTCTCTTGCTCTCCACTCTTGAAAATTCTAGGTCCAAGGTATAGGTTTTACATTAGATCAGTTAGCAATTATGTTCAACTTCAGTAATAGTGAACACTGTAGCCCAATGACATGAAGTTTCCCTTTATCACGTAGTGAGAAACATGAAGGAGAGCAGCTATTCACGTGGGCTCAGCTGTTTAGGAATTTCAGAATGATAGCTTTGACATTTTCTTGACTTTTCTCTCATGGTTGGAATTCAACCATGGTAAGCAAGTTCAGGCACAGGAAAAAAGGCAGAAAGACCATCTAACAAATCTCACCCAATTCCATCTCCTTGTCTCTCAGGGATCAATCCTATCTGAAAAAAAAGATGGTAATATTTATTTTTAGATACTGACATACCAAATAACATGGAAATTATTGGAATGAGGAGGACAAAAACTAGTATTTCACAAACAGTTGGCAGTGTTACCATATATAGAATAACAAGTTGGTAGTGTGAATTCTGCTGCCTAGGTCTCTGGTGCTTCCACCCAACTTGCTACAGAGCTCTGCTTTGGAAGCCTATGGGTGGTACTGATTTTGATTCAAAGAAAGTAATACATCACACACACACTTCCCCTTTACTCTGGTTCTTCTCATATTACAAATAATTGAAAGAGCTGGATTTAGATATTTCTGGGACTCTGGGGTACATACCATGTAAAAGCAGCAAAATCCTTCAATTCCTAACAAAAATCTGAATTTTTTTTTTTTTTTTTTTTGGTAAAGCATTCAGGTGAATGGCAAGTAATTCCTATTGCTAAGAAGGCAGCAAAGATTCTAAAGAAAGTATGCGGCGCCCTTTTCTGTCCATGCCGCGTCCTAGTCCATCCACGCCTTGTGACAATCGCTTCTCCAGGAAAAGGACGCCGCATGTGGGAATTGGGCACGGGGATCTTGAAATGTTTTGTACTGATAATTGTAATTTGTGTAGTTCACATGTGTATGTTTTTATGTAATGCTCAATATGGAGGTGAGGGTGGAGACTCCAGGGGGGTTGCTGGAGGCCCTCTAGATAACCCCTTTGTGAGGACTGATTGTGGGGTTTTGCCTTCTGTGAATGTGAGAGAAGTTTATATGGGAGCTTTGGGTGAAAGAGCTCATGGAGGAGGATTTACAAAATTCCTGTGAGACAACTGCCCTGAGACACTGGACAGGCAGCCAGAGACGGGCAACTAGGACACATATGTTATGCCACCGGCCGCCTAAGACAGGCACAGGACCAATTGCTGTCCTGCAGGCCCATGACGGGTAAGGCCTGGTTGGGTACATGTGAAGAGTCCTTGACCTAAGACAGGTGCTGTCCTGGCAGGGACTTCCACTCCCATAAATGTTAAGGAAAGCAATGTAGGGAGTGGCATAATAATCTCACACATCTCTTCCTCCTGCGGGCGTCCAGTACGTTGGCTTGCATTTCCCGGGCTGACTAAATGTCAAGATTAAAATGTTAATTGATACCTATTGCCCTGAACCTGGGGCGCCTTCTGCTTGGAGTTGAGGTCAATTAACACCTATTGTTTGGGATTATCCCCGCCTGGCCCTAAGCCTGGGGCGCTTCCTGCTTGGGGCTGGGGGTTGCTGCCAAGGTTGGCAAATATATATTCCAGCTTCTAAAAAATAAAGGGGGATTCAGATTCACTCACAGACTGGTGTGCAGTGTTTTCTGTCTCTCAATCGCCAACGCCCTGACCACCTTTGGGAAACCCTAGCCCTGCCGCAGCTGGACTCCGGCCAAAGTACCAGTGTACAAGGGAGGTTCCAGTTTCTCTCAGATGAAATGTGGTGATTGACAAGATTATGGAAAATCTTTTTCCTTTTCCTTTATACCCCAGTGGTTTTCCAGTGTGAAAGTGCATTAGGATCACCTGAATCATTTGCTAAAACACAGATTGTATGTCTTAATCTTCATTTTTTAATTCAGTAAGTTGAAGTGGATCCAAGAATTTGTTTTTCTTACAATTTTCCTGGTGAATCTGCTCCTGAAATGGGGCAGAGTAAGCTTTGGCAACTACTGGTGTAGTATAGGAAAAAAAAAAAAAATACACACCCAGCAAACTCCAAGCAGCAAGCAGGGCCCGGAATCCAGTCCCAGGCCCTGACTGCACACGCGGGTTGAATCCCAGCAAATGGGGAAACCTTAGAACTTCGCTCCCAGGTAGTAAAACCATGCCCTGCATCTGAAGGGTGCAGGGTACCAGCTGGCCTAACCGGGCCACACCCAGCAAACTCCAAGCAGCTAGCAGCACCCAGAATCCAGTCCCGGGCCCTGAGTGGTCATGCCAGTTGAATTCTAGTACATGGGGAAGCCTAAGAACTTAGCTCCTATGCAGTAAGACGATGCCCTATGCCCGAAATCACCAGAGGACACACAGAGTCCCTGCGGGCCCAAATATCCCACACTCAGTGAGCTCCAAGTGGCAAGCAGTCTTCCCTGGGAGCCAAAAGTGGGCCAGGTGATTCCCAGTGCACTGAGGAAGCTTTGAAACATCGCTCAAAACCTGGAAATAGGCACGATTCCAGCCGGCACTGAGAAATGCCACACTGCCCTGAGACCTTGGCACATTCTGCCACTTACTTCCTGTGTGACTCCTGCTGGCCCCAGGGAATGCATGTTGCCCTTGGACCTTGGCCCGTGCAGCTGTGTGTTTCCTGTGCAACTCCAGCCAGCACTGAGGAATGCCATGCTGCCCTGGGACCTTAGCCCACACCACCGCAAGCTTCCTGCATGACTCCTACCAGCCCCAGGGAACACGTGCTGCCCTCGGACCTTGACCAGCACAGCCCCCTGCTTCCTGCACAACTCTAGTCAGCAATGAGGAACACCACGCTGCCCTAGGACCTTGGCCAGCACCTAGTGGACACCCAGGACATCTGCTGGCCCCTCAGGGACACTCCCTACCTTCTGGACCTAATATTGCTGTTTATCTTCAGCTCCCACCCTTTCTCCCAGAACCTTGGACTACAACAGATTAACTGCACTAACTTGAAGGGAGATTCAGAAACTGCCTCACCCAAACAGAAGATCTCAGTAGGCTCATCAGTGTGGTGAGTATGCCCCTAAAATAGAGGTGTACAGTGGGTAAATAGGGCCAGTAAAGCTCCCTCCAACTAACTTTAAGACACTGGTGAGTCTGACAAGAGTGTGGATGACCCCTTCCTACACACAGAAAACATCAGGCATGGTGAGGAGTGTGCCAATAAGGGTGCCCCCAACTTGGAGAAAATCAAAAAGGCTTATGAGACACACAGGCACACAACAGGGACACAGTAGGGTTTAAGCTGACACAAACACTATAGACAGGGAGATTTGGTTACCTGGAATAACCTGAAGACAAAATAACAGCAGGAACTAAAAGTTGACCTACATCAATATTACTAGGGTTGTCAGCCCGAGAAAAATATAGGAGTCACTCAACAGGCCCTGCAGTAGGAAGTCAGGTAACTGGCTTACCTATTCATTGTGGGACCCAGCAATTGGACAAACATTAACCTTACATTAGGACCCAAAGATACATACTACACAATGGTTGACACTAGTGGGATTGAAGAACCAAATACTAACATGAAAGGGGAAAATGGCAAATCAAAAAAGCAAAATGAAACCTCAAACATATAGTACACCAGGAGCAAGTACAGGAAACACTGAAATGGAGAACTTCAAAAGTAATGCACCGGAAATCTCTGAAAAGATAGCAAGGGAAATAAAAAACAACTCCATGAGGCTATAGAGGAAAACAAATTAGAAGTACTCTCCCATGTAAAGATAGAAATAACAACCTTAGCAAAGGAGTTGCTGAGAGCAGTTAAAGAAGAAATAGAGAAAAAAGTACACGAACATGGGAAACTGATTGAAACCTTGAATGAACAATATAGAAAACAAGCAGAATTCATTTAAAAAACTCAAAGAGTATCCAAGAAATAAAAATTTCTATGCAAAGCTGGCAAAACTTATATGAAGCTGAGGATAGGATTTCAGACCTTGAGGACAGGATTGCAATTAGTAATCATGAAAGGACAGAACTTTTAAAAATAACAAAGCAGCAAGAAATGACAATCCAACAGCTTCAAGATGATGCCAAGAGCAACAATATAATATTAACAGGAATTAGTGAAGATGCAGGAGTCAATGCAAATCACATAACTAAAATATTCACAGAAGTAATACCAGAAAATTTCCCAAACATGAGAAAAAAAACCTGATATGCAGATAAGTGAGGCATATAGAACACCAAACAGTCACAACCAACATAAATCTACACCCAGACATATAATAATTAAGATCCAAGACATACAACATAAAAAGAGAATACTAAAAGCTGTTAGAGAAAAGGCACAACTCACCAATCAAGGAAAGCCCATTACAATCATGGCAGACTTTTGACCACAAACCCTCAAGTCAAGACAAGCTTGGAGTTAGGTATTTCAAGCCCTGAAAGAAAAAAACTTACAACACAGACTGATGTCCCCAGCAAAATTTTCACTCAAATTTAATGGAGAAACAACATACTTGCATGACAAAGAACAACTGAAGAAATTCATATCCACCAAACCAACCCTAGAAAGAATACTGAAAGACATAGTCATTACAGATAAAAATGACCACAATCCCCAAAACAACAACAGAAAGAAACAATCAGGTAGGGCAAGCAATTAAACAAGGGGGTAAAGCAGAAAGCAAACAACTGAAACATAATATGGCAAAGTCGAGCCAGTACATATCAGTGATATCCAAAATGTAAATGACCTCAATTCACCTGTCAACAGAAATAATCTGACAGAATGTATCAAGAAACAATATGCTGTATACAAAACACACATCTGACCCAAAAGGAAATTCATAGATTAAAAGTCAAAGCATGGAAAACAGTATTCCATGCAACAGGAACCCAGAAAAAAGCAGGGGTAACTATTCTATTTGCAGACAATGTGAACTTTAAACCTAAAATGATTAAAGGAGATAAAGAAGGTCACTACATACTTGTTGGTGGGAAAATTCAAGAGGAAGAACTAA
>PVLA01013126.1:0-38963 GCA_004027455.1 Hydrochoerus hydrochaeris | reverse complement strand
TCTTTTTTATCTTATCCAGGCTACAAGCCTTTTTAGTGGCTCCCCCACACCCAGGGTGGGCCCTCCCATCAACTACACCAGAACTATGCTAAACCAATCACAGTCTTTATCCATATTTATATCCCCTTAACTATAATCACATATCTTAGATCAAGGTCCCTCCAAAAGCCCCAGCTATGAGTTCATGAAGCTTTAGGGGACATCCAGACATAAGCTACAACACTAGTCTACACCCTTTAGTGTTGTCTGTGAGAAAGGGAAGGTGGGACATGATTCTGGACTGGTTTAGTATTGGCCAATTTGTATAATTCTGGCAGACTTTAAGGCAAGGGATTTATTTCTCATTTTTGGGTGCCTAGACTTGTGTGGTAGGTTGGTTGCAAGGTTTTATAAAGGATGTTGTTGAGAATATAATGAAAAAATTGAGGCTTTTCATGCATTCCCATTTTGTGCCATGCTCATCCAGTCTGAATATTGTCATCATTATAGAATTAAAAGGTAGATATGAAACAGTCAATATTCTCTCAAGCTATGATATTTTATAAATAAAAGAAGGAACACCTTAAAAGATTTTTCTCTGTAGCAAGCTTACTGGTATCCAAACCTATAGGATACATAGAGGGATCCTCCTTCATCAGAAGCTTACAACAGAATGATCCATTTGAAGGGGCCATCTCTGAAAGGGACCTCTATGAAGAACCTTGATCTTCACTGGGATTTTGATTGGAAGATCTTTCAGTTTCCAAGCCCCACCTCTTTTTTCTTTTGTAGTACCAGGTGTTGAACTTGGGGCCTTCACACTGAACTAAAACCCTATCCCATTTTACATTTTTTTTTTTAATTTTGAAACAGACTGAATAAGTCACTGAATTTTCTGGGTTGTCATTGACCTTGTGATTCTCCTGCCTTAGATTACCAGTGTGCAGGGATTACAGGTATGTTTCTCCACTGCCTAAATTCTTGTGATGCCTTTTTTAGAAATTCAAGAAGCTTTCTCAGATTTTCTATTTAACTACTTTAATTTTTTAGGTGATAATTCTGCCAATTGACTTCCAGTAGTGTCAGAACCTGTTCAGTCTTATATGACTTTTAACCAGTGTTCTGCCAATTCTGGGATACAGTTGATCCCAGAATCA
This sequence comes from Hydrochoerus hydrochaeris, assembly GCA_004027455.1. NCBI lineage: Eukaryota > Metazoa > Chordata > Mammalia > Rodentia > Hydrochaeridae > Hydrochoerus > Hydrochoerus hydrochaeris. The sequence continues at coordinate 37,827 of PVLA01013126.1, read as the reverse complement.
GTCATTCTGAGCCTTGAATAATGTGGTTCCACTGTTCATCACCCATTTTTTCCCAGCCAGATTTCAATTTCATGAATCCATATGCTAAGTCATGTTTTCAGGAATTCCCTGAGAAACCATTCATCAGTTCCATTTCTAATCTTTCATGATTGATTATTAATAGTAGAAATACAACTATTAAATGATCATTCTCCACTCACTATTAATAACCAGCAATGTATTATACAAAGATAATTGTTGCTCTTAATTTTGATGATTTATCATCTACAATCACCACTATCATTGCTCTTATGACATTAATATTAGAATGGTCAGTATAATAATTTTGTCCTGACAGTGTTCACAGTGACACACACTATTTCTTTTTCAAACAAATTTTCTTTGTAGAAGTACTAACTATTCGTGTGTAGTCTTTGGGAAACATACATGGTAGTGTTTCATTGATTCAAATCTCAATTTAAGCCTCAACAAGCACTTCTTTCCTGTATCTACCGGCTGATTATAAAACAGCTGTTTTATTTCATTTATTCACATCTGCACATTCTTCATCAAGCAGCCTCAGGTAGTGACACTGTGTTGAGGTGGGACCACAAAGACATAGTCATTCTCTGGGGTCTGAGCTCCCTAGAATAGAATTTGTATTGAATAGAACTAGAATTAACCATTCCAGTCTTCATCACTGAGTAGGAATGAGAACAATGTTCTTTTAACCTTTGAGCCTGGCACAGAGTATTATTGTGAAATGTGAACTTTACAGATGGTGAGGAATTTAAATTTCAAACATACTCACAAATTTTTGTAATCTTTTTAAAAATTTTATTTAAAGAGAGGGGGAAAAAGCAAAACAGAAAAAAAGGGTAGAAACAATACAGAATTTAAAAGAAATAAACAGTAAGAAATCACTAGTTGATACATTACATATTGTCTTCTTGGATATAGTTGTTCAAGTTACAAAATTAAAGCATACAAAGTGGATATTCAAACGGTGTGGCTGCAAACAGTTCTGTTCAATGATCCAATAAAAACTTAGCAACATGGTTATTAATCATACACACTTAAATATACATGCAGTTATATCCTTTAGAGCACTTGCTTTTCCTCCTTTTGCTATTTAAGTCCATTATCTGTTTAGTTATACCATGTTTCAGGTTGCTCAATACCTTACTGATCTGTTTCGTTGTTGTTATTTATTTTTTTATTCTTTCTTATTTATTTTTATTTTTTATTTTATTTATTTATTTTGAAGGTAGTGAAATATTGCAGAACAAGACAGGACAAAGCCAACTGAGGTAGTTCAGTGAAATTGGTACAGAACCTCACAGCAGGTTACTGGGATAACACCAATAGGTACAATAGAATATCTGGTTTTCTTCACAATAGTTGTTCTTTCAATCAGGTAGAGCAATATTAAAGGAAATACCAAACTTATAAAAACAATATTGAATAGAGCAATAATATTGATCAGAATAGAGCAAAACAGAGATAAAAATATTTGCCTTCAAAGAGACGCAGAAGAAAATCCCCTTTATTTGCTATATTGCATATAGTCAAACTCGCAAGAGATGCTCAGATATCTGGCTCTCACTTGCTGGGGTGGGGGGGGGAGATAAGATGTATGTTTGATTTTTAGCTCGTGCGCCGGTAGTCTCACAGCCCCCCACCAGAGGGGTGAACTGGCTGCCTGTTTTCCCAGCCCCCCAAGTTCCAACATGGTGCGGATCTCAGGAAACGCTGATATAATTATTATAATCTTTATGTACTTTTAAAACTAATTACCTGTGTTGTTCAGTTGCTTCTGCAAATAAATTTGTAGAATCCAAGAATTTCCTTTGTGTATACACGTATGAATTCTCCTCAGCACAGCTTTCCATTAAAGCTTAACTGCAAGGAAATTCAGAGGCAAAATTAAACCATAATGTCCCATATGTCTAGTTTAGATTTCGTTAGGTTATTGCTTTATGGTTTTTTGTTTGTTTGTTTGTTTCATCTTCAGTTCTGGAGACCTTTTTCTAAATGCAATAACTTTTCTGCTATGATATGAATCAACAACATGAAAATGCTCAACATGGCTAACATATTTTTTTATTCCTTCTTTCCTGTGTCATCTTTCATGGGCTTTATTTACACCTCTCTTCTTAATATTGTCTTCTATTTGAGTAATCTTAACATGCTGCCTGTAGTGTTATCACATGTTGAACTTGGCAAGTATAGTCCAGATTCCTGTGTATGCAAGAAAAAAATTTCAAACTGTACACCTGGTGGCAAGTAGCAAGTAGCTACATTTATTGAAGCTCATGGGAATAGTACTCAGGGCAAGTCCATGCTGACAAAAGAAATGGCATGAGCAGAGAAATGGTGCTGGAGTGACAGGAAACCAAAAGCACTGAACACAGATCATGGCACACATCACACAGAAGCAATCTCCAGATAAATCAGACTTTTGGAATTTAAATGATGAGGACCTCAGCCCAGGTGTCTCCTCTGAACTTCTAGGTATGATTGATAAGGTGTTGAATCATCTCAGGAGCTATCAACATGTATGTGTGTCCTAGAATCCACTACTTAATGATATACAGTGTTTATTCATGAACTCTTAATAAGATTGCTGTAGGGTGAAGGTGACTCAAGATCAGGCTAGGAGATCTAAGAGCATGTGCTCTCATCTAGAACACAGAGATGTGCTTGGCTCTCATGGTATGATTCTTTGCCTCCCTTATTACAGTGGGAGGAGGAATGACCCTCGGTTGCTGTTTGAAATTAAATGGGTGGAAGGGCGTGACTTCCTCAGCTCCATTGTTTCTAACTATAGCAGCGGGACACAGTACAATCCAGTTGGAACTTCAAAGCAACTGACTGTAGCATGAAAACTAGGAACAGTTTTTATTTACTTTGGTGAATAAAAATCTCAGCTTTGTTTTTTTTGTCAGTTTCTGGCACACTAGGCACTAGTAGTCTTTTAGTTGACTTCAGTATAATGTTTTTAAGTGGGTATAACATTGGACAAAATACTTCATTTCTCCTTTTCACTTTCCTGATTTAAAACAGTGAAAGGGTAAAGTTGACCACCTTCAAGATTATTTTAATGCTTTTATCTTTAAAACTGGATTTTATTTACGGTGCTGCAATGTGCAGTACTTCCAGAGCTATAAAGAATTATAAAGGATCCTGCCTGACATCTAATAGCTTATAATCCAGCTGGAGGACAGTAGACACTAATGAGAAGATAAATGAAGATTCAAGTTCTAATTTGCTAAATCCAATTCACTAGCACACAAAAATAACTGCTACTGCAGAGAAGGGAAGGTTATTATTTCTCTAAATTATTGGCCAGTAGATTCACATCTAGACTTCGAAGTTTTAAAGTCAGGGAAAAGCCCCTATGTTACTCTTGGCTATTAAGAGAAAGAAGAAAAACTGTATCTATTAATAAAAAGAGAAAGTTTAGTTGTAAAAAATCAATAATAAGGCAAAATATATTTCTGGTCTGGTGGAACCAGTGCTCATTCAGCTTAAAAGGTGATATAAAAATGTATTATGGTAAATATCTAATGAAGGACTTCAACTTTCACTTGTTTCAGAGTTGTGTATTCCTGGAACACAAGAATGAAAGCAAAAGTAAAAAAAAGAAAAGTAAAGAAAAGAGAGCTATTTAGGCTGATGGATAGTTTGTCTAGAGGAATGGACAAAATTTCTCTGCATGTATTTTTGCTGAGTTTACTTTGTTTAAAGATGATGCTCTGTGAGTTGTCATGACAACCTGTAGATATCATTTTTAGAAGCCTAAAGTTATAAATCTCAGCTCTAAGAATTTTGTCTGCATAATTTTAGAAAACCCTGTTGATGCACTGTAGATGAAATGAAAAAAAAGATGGAACACTTGATGCCATTGCAATCTATCTCTTTAAGATAGTGTTAGTGTGGATGAAGCTCTTCTATAGTGATGAAGGGCAGACTCCCTCCTATTTCATTATTGCCTTTAAAATCTGAAGCATTGTTTCTAGTTAGCTTATTATTGAACCGTTCTCACAACAAAGCAAAAAAGACTAAAATTCATTTCCTATTTCCATGAAACTTTTAAAAGTGAAAAAAATGTAAGAATTTTTAATTAAGCTATACATTTGAATTTTGCTTTGCCTTTGGGCCGTGTTTTCTTGAGAGTATATCCTTAGCGGTAAAACTGGACAAAGGACTGACAACTCATTTGCAATTTGGAAAGAGAAGACTGGAAGGCGTAGAGGAGGTAGAAGGTCCCAGAGTCCAGCTGTTTTCAGTCCTAGGTATAATGAAAGTAAGTGCCTGTGGCGGTGACAATGGCAGCTTCTTAACAGTAACCAATGCAGGGATTTAAATCAGCACACTCTCTAGATGCAGTAATCATTCTGCTGATGCCTTGTTAAATGTGTCTGTGCTGCTCAAACAATGATGTCGGAAATCGAGAATCTTTGTTGAGTAACTGAAAACAAATATCTTTAACCTGTTTAGGCATAGATGAAATACTAAGAAGATAGTATTTGAAAAGGTATTCTTAATGCTAATTGCTTAATATGATTGCTATGTAAACAAGCCAAAGTTAAGACTGAGGAACTGACAGAGTGCAATGATAAGAACTAGAGTTTTTTCCAAGTCTCATTGTATACCCTACTCAGGCTTACAACACATATTCACATTTACAAGGGCAGACTTGGAGTTTGAATTTCACACAAGCATCTGAGCCTTGGCAGGACAGTTAACACTATGGGACCATGTTCACCATCACTGATGGATGGTGATGCCTTATGCTGCCTGAGAGGCATAGGGTTTTGTGGTTTATAGAAGAGTTAATTTCATGCCCAAAGGATATAAAGTTAACTTGTTGAACGGGAAATCATTTACACTTGTTTTTAGTAAATTTTTATTATCGTTACTATTGTTGCATAAAGATTGAATTACCCAATAGATTCCATTTGTAAGAATAATATTAAGTATATGTTGTATAATAGCTCTGAAGAGTTTAATGAGCATAGATGAATGGCCATATTGTAATATAATTAATTAAGAGAAAAGGTCTTGTTAGGTTTTTTAACGAATGTGACTGTTGAAGTCATTGGGCCAACTTTAATAGGTTTTGGTGTTTTCTTCATATAAATCGATGTTTGTAAAATTTAAGAGTAGTTATGTTTTTTACTTATGAAAATTCACTTAAGAGGTGGGTTTTCAACAATAAATTCCTTTTGTGGAGTAGAGAAAGACTGTACTCATGAAAATCACACCGGTAAGTGAAAGACGATTTAAAAGACGTGTTACATTTCAAAAGTTATTGTTACTAAAAAAACACAAACACTGAAAAATGTAGAAGACTATATGTGAAATAATTTCCAAAGTTCAACCTAGTAAAAGGTATGATCCAAAGTTATCATAAGGCAGAGTGGTGCCAGGCAAGATGAAACTAACTACATGGAGTCATGGCCTTCCTTTCTCTGCTAATCTTTCCTGTCTTGCTGATGATATTTCAAAGCATCCATGTTATGCAATGGTTATTTTATGTAAGTGGCCTGACCTAACAGCTGGAGAAAAAGGCAAGGAGGGATATATTGATGATGACAGATTTTAATTTATTCAGCCAATACTTAACTTTGAATACTAAGAGGATACAGGACATTTTCCTTGTTGCTCCGTCTCTATTCATGAGAGGTATCACTTCCAATTTTGAAGCACAGTAACAGCACATCATTATTGACAAACTAAGTACAGTAAGTCCCCAACTTATGAACACTTGAGTGTGAACTTCCACAGTTACAAATGAGCCTTGCATTAGTAATATTCGTAGATGTGAGAAAATTGTGGCAGTAACTCACGTGTTGGCTGGACGTGGTCACAGTTGCGCTCACCGTACAGTGCACTAGAGCACAGTGGTACAGAATGATCAGAATTACTATGTTCATGTGTGTTGGGTTTTCTTATCCTTTACATTGTATGTTTGTGTCAAAGGTGTATTAGACTCGCTGTATGGCTTATGAACAAATCAGACTTATGAACGTTCTCTTGGAGTGGTACCCTGTAATTTGGTTCCATTTTTGCAAGTACGCTAGTGGATTCATAAATGTCACTGGCAAGAAAGAAGATTGGATTTGTAGTTCATGGATAAGAGTAGGACACAGTTTTAAAAATGATCATCAGTTTTTTCCTCATAAAATACATTTTTATTGAACAATGACTGTTTACTTCTGTCTTGACAACAGCTTGAAATTTCTTTGGTGTTCTGTCTTTCTCAACTTTAAGTCAACTTATTCTACATGGGGCTTCATGAGTAAGAGGGTTAGATTTAGAACAATTTACCAAAGTGGACTAATGTGTAGTATTTTCCTGCTTTGTGATTGGTTCACTTTGAACACATGCCTCAAAGCAGATTAATCAGAATGGATCTCAGTTTTCTGTGCATGTATACTTCCACCTGAAAACATATGCTAACACTTAGAAGTGTAACTCCAATGAATGATTTTTATGATAATTAACACAAGAAGTACAATTTAGGAAAATAATAATAGGATATTGATAAACATTCTTGATACTTGTGTTTAGCCACTGTTGAGACAATGTGTAACCCAGAAATTGGGAAATGAAAGCCAACACAATTCTTTCCTTTCTTCTGTTAGTTGAACTGCAGCCAGCTAACATATTACTAGATACATTTCTCACTAGGGGAAATCTGTAAACCAAATAAAGCTACAAAAGTTATAATCACATTTGATTTAATTTTGCTGTATTTATTTCTTTTTTCTTGTCTTTATGTAAAAGAGGTAGCTGACATTGCAAATATGATATTCTCCATTATTTCTTGTCTATGTAAACACATAAAGATGCTAATTTTATCAATTTAAATTTTTTTATGTATATAAATGTGTATGCTTAAAAAGACTAGAATCACATTACATTAGTAGTTTTAAGTATTTCTTTTCATCTAACATCATGGTCTAAGCATTTTTATTTTATTAACACAATTTTTAATAGTGAAATGATATTCCATAGGATTGGTAAACCATAATTAATTTAACTTTCTCATTCTTATTGTACGTTTAAGGCTATTTACACATTTTTGACATAGCTGTTTAGGTTATTGGTAATTAAATTTTTGTCCAAATTAGATTTCTTTAAATTTTCTTCCTAGCAAAAGCTTTACGAGTCTAAATTTGATATATTTTAAGTGCTCTTAATACATATATCAAGCAACTTTATAAAAAGTTCATACTAATTTTATATTCCCAACAAACTTGTCAAACTCAGAAATTATCATTTCCTACCATAGGTACTAATTTAATAGCAAAATGCTATCATGTTATTGTATTAGAATGTGTTTAATTTTTACTGGAAGTTTGAATATTTTTCCTCATGTACTTATCATTTACATTTCTTCTACCAATTGTTATCCACACCAATTTTCCATTTTCCTACTTGGCATTTTACTGATTTTTTAAAATTGATTTTAGGCTTTTCTTTAGAACCACAGTGATAGCTACTTCAGGGCTCCCTACCACATAGCAAATCAAGTCCTGGGACTGTCAACTCTCTCATTCTGCATTTACTATACAATGGATTTTGCTTTTCTAAAACTTCAACCAAAAAACACAGGTCAAAACTAGGGGATAGTGGAGGTAAATTTGGTAATAAATACAAAAGCATACAGCTTTGACATTGCCTGTTATTATTGATTTAACTGTAAAAAAAAATAAAAGAACCTGTGCACTGTTCATTACATGACATTGTATCGCACAGATGTGATTTTTATTCAAGGCATTTATTCAGTGTAAAATCCTGCTGGAAGATTTGAAACAACTTTTTTTCCTGTAAACTGTCATCCCTTGCCTTCAACTTTATTTACCAGAAAGAACACATTGTTTTCTGAGAGCAGTGTTGATTTTTTTTTTCCCAGAATTGCAGCATAGCACATTGTCAAAAGGTTGTTTCTTCATATTTGGATGCTAGATCATTTCCCAGAGAGGGTATACAGGGAAACTACTTCTAACATCAAGTCTACAAAATTTCTACTTTAGAAACTTACTTTTATACAGCAAGTAAGTGAACTTGGCAATGTGTTTTTATCATTGTATAGTAAAGAAATATCAATGTAAGGAGGGAAGAGAAGAAGGGAAAAATTTGCTCGGTTAAAATCTTTATAAAATGGAAAAAAGAAAACCCTCTCAGTTCTATTTTGTTCTAGTTAAATATCAATGACTAGCAAGACTTGTTAATTTTGTGGTGGTTACCCATCTCATATAGAATGCATAATTTCCTAATAAAATATTTCTCTTGACTTTCTTGACCTTACCTAATAATTACTACACAAAGGTAGAAAAAGTGACCTAGAGTCATTTCAGCATAATATTTAGTGCTGTAATGGTGTTGTAACACTTTTTCTTAGTGTTAATTACCCCAAAATATGAGTAGTCTTCATTATATTTTCCACACCATTTACTTTATGTCTTTGATCTCTCTTGGTTATATTTCTCATAATACCTGCTAAAAGTTCCTTTTTGGAAAATTAAAGGACATGTAAAGGGCAGTATGAATTTTTTTTCTTTCTCAGAGTCTGAGTGTGTATTTCAGCTTTGAGTAGCCTAGCCTGGATTTAATCACACACACACACACACACACACACACACACACACACTCATATACATTTAATATTTAAAATGTCCTGAAAGATAGATAGATAAGCAAGCCAACAGTTACACAGAAGAGAGTATGAGAAATATTTATTGCTTCACTCAGGGAGAGGACATCAGTCTCTATGAAGTCAAAGGAGAGACAAAAATGCTCATTTCCTTGTCTTCTATTGTGTCCTCAGAGATTTGAGTTTTCGTTAGTTCCTTCCTCTTCTCTGTCCAGAAGTACATCACAGTATAATTCTCCTGAACAACCAGAAAAGAGGTAATAAGATATTTGGAAAGGCATAGGATATATATGTATGCATGTCTCTCTGAAAAACAAACACCAGCTAAAGATATGAATCCTAATCAGGTAAAGAGAAAGTGGGAAGAGAAATTAGTAGGGGAATCTGCTAGGAAAAAAAAAAGTCCTTGGAAAATCCAGAGGTAATAAAAGAAGATTCAAAAAGTGCTGAGAAGTTGGTTGAAATCTGTGTAGAGAGAGCATAGTGCCTGCTACCTCATGCCCAGCTTTAGCAGGACAGAGCCCTGAGCCGTCCCTCTCTCATTCACCACAAGGCCATGTCCTGTTAATCTTACCCAATAAAGCATCTCAGCTCCTTTCTCTCTCCACCATTCTGGGCACCAATGCAGTTCTGGCTTTCCCCTATCAATCTCTGAAAGCCTCTAACATCTTTATGAAGAAAGAATTTTTTCTGCATCAGCTCCCTTTTTCTGAAACACATATCAGATTCCATACTTAAGACTATTTTGGGTGAGAAAAGGGTTAAGAAGATATACTTATGAGAAATAAATACATGAAAATATGCTCAACATCACTAGTGCTGTAATTAGGGAAATAAAAAGCAAAACCATGGTGATATACAATTTTACACCTATTAAAATGGTTATTAAAAAATTCAGAAAATAATAAGTGTTGGTATAAATACAAAGTAAGTTGGAATCTTTGCTTTGGTAATGTAAATGTAAGATTATGTCACAGTTGTGGAAAACATATGCTACTTTCTTGAACAACCAAAAATAAATACTATGTATTTTGCTAATTTGATGTCTGTATATACACAAAATAATTGATTTGAACTGATATTTGCACATATGTGTTCATAGCAACATTATTCATACTAGCCAAAAATGTCGAAGTAACCCAAGTGTTTATTGAAAGATGAATACACAAACAAAATAAGAGACATCCATTTGGTGGAATATTATTCAGACATAGTGAGAGATTCTGACACATTGCTACAACATGGATGAACTTTGAAGACAGTATGTTAAGTAAAATAAGCAGGTACATGATACAAATATTTTATGACTTTCATTATATATATATATTCCCAAAATATATTCTTTATTCATCAGTTGATGGTATTTGGGCCATTTGCAAGATTTTATTGTTACAAACTGATGCCATAAACATGGGTGTATATATGTCTCCATAGTATGATACTTTTAAATCTTTCAGGAAGATACCTAGAAGGGGAATAGCTGCTCAAATAGAACCTGTATTCCTAGGTTTTCAGGAATCTCCACACTGATTTCCCAGTGGTCGCACCAGAACACACTTCCACCAACAGTGGAAAAGAGTCCCTTTTTCGCCCAAAGCCTAGTCAACGTTTGTTACTTGTCTACTTCTTGACATTAGCCATTCTTTCTGGAGTGAGACAGAATTGCAGTGTTGTTTTAATTTGCATCTTTGAAATGAGCAGTAATGTTGAACATTTTTCATATATTTATTTGCTGTATGTGCTTCTTCATCTGAAAAGTGTGTGTTCATCTCAGATGCTTGTTTTTGGATTGGGTCTTTAAATTTTGGGGTTCTGAAATTTTGAGTTCTTTATATATTCTAGAGACTAATCCTTTGAGAAACTACTGGCAATTTTTTTCCCCCACACTGTGAGTTGTGTCTTTATTCTATTGGTTGTTTCTCTTGTTGTGCAAAAACTTTTTAATAAAATCAGATCGCAGTTGTTGATCCTCTGTGATAGTTCCTGTGCAGTTGAGGTTTTATTAATACTACAGTACTATACCAGTCTCTTTAAGAATTCTACCTATTCTATTTTTCTGGAAGATTTAATGTTTCTGTTTTAATTTTAGATCTTCCATCCATTTCAATTTCCTGCATGGATAAAGATGTTGATCTAATTTTAATCTGTGACATTTGGAAACCAAGTTTTTCCAGAACCATTTATTAAAAAGGCTATCCTTTCAATGAATATGTTTGGTATCTTTGTAAAAGGTAAGGTTGCTAGGTATGTTTGAGTTTTTTCTGCATCTTCTAATCCATTCAATAGATACTCAGAGCTCCTTTTATTTTTCCAGAACCATACATTTTTATTTTAAAGAGAATAAAAAAAAGATACAGAATTTCAAAACAAGATTATAGGAAATTAACAATGGTTATTACATTGTATATATTTTTTTCAGAATAGTTGCTCAGATTTCCAGATATAGGCACGCATAATTGGTCAAACAATTTAAGCACTAACTCTTCTTTTCAATGAAATATATATATATATATATATATATATATATATATATATATATATATATATCAGCTAAGATAATTGTACTACTCATTCTATTAGACCATGCTATTTTTATCACAGTAGCTTTGTTATATAATTTCAAGTCTAGGACTGTGATTTGTGTTGCTTTGCTTTTGTTGCCCAGAATTGCCTTTGGTATTCTAAATCTCTACTGGTTCCAAATAAATTTTAAGATCATTTTCTCTAGCTATGTGAGATAAGTTTTTGGAATTTTGAGATTGCATTAAATCTGTTCACCGATTTTGGAAGTATGGCCATTTCACTATATTTGTTTTTCATACCTAAGAACAAGGGATATCTTTTCATATTCTGATACCCTCTTTAATCTCCTTTTTTCAGAGTACTGCAGTTTTCAATGGAAAGTTCTTTTACTCCTTTTCTTTTTTCTTTTCTTTTTTTTTTGGATGTTATTGTGAAAGGCATTGTTTCCCTAATTCTTTTCTCAGTGATTCTATTATTCATGTACAGGAAGGTTACTGATTTTTGATTTTGGAACCAGCTGTGGTACTGAATTTTGCTAATCAATCCAGATATCTTTTGGTGGAGTTTTGGAGGCCTTCCTTGTATTTTCTCTTTAGTAAGCCCTGACTGATATAAATACTAAGTTGTTTATTTGAGCTCACTCTGTTTTCCTGATATGAGTATTCAATACCATATATTTCCCTCACAGGACTGCTTTCATTGTGTCCAATAACTTTTGGTATGCTTAATTGGTATTATCACTTAATTGTATCAACTGTTTATGAAGTTCTTGTGGTTTCTTTTGCCATCAATTTCCAATTTTATTGCAGTGTGGTCTGATGATTTACATGGGATAATTTGAGTTCCTTTGCATCTATTTAAGCATATTCTATGAGCTAATATGGGATTTATTTTGTAGAACATCCCATCTGCAACTGAGAAGAACATGTATTCCTATGTTGTGGGTTGGAATAATCTATAGATACCTACTAAGTCCATTTGTTCAAAAGTTTGGTTATGTTCTAGGATTTCATTGATTTTTTTTTCTAGTTGATCCGTCTATTTGTGACAGTGGGATATTGAGATTCCCCCAATACGATTATGGTAGTGCTTGTTTGAGTTTTCATGTCTTAATATTTGCTTTATATAGCTAGGTACACTGATATTTTTTGCATATGTATTTGTGATTGTTATCTCTTCCTCTTGGATTTTTTTCTTTATAAGCATGTAGTGATCTCTGTCTTCCTTAATCAGCTTTGGCTTGAAATTCACTTTGCAAATGGAATGGCTACCACTGCTTTTTTTCCTCATTCAATACATGGCACATTGTTTTCTACCCTTTGACTATCAGTCTATGAATTTCATTTTGAATTAAGTTTGTTTCTTGTATGTGGCATATTGTTGGATCCTGTTCATTGATCCAATCTTCCATTCTATTTGTTTTGATTGATGGGTTGAGAGCATTATGATTGATGGATATGTACTTTTCTCCTTTTATTTTCCTGGTTTTGGCTCCCTTTTCACCCCTTCTGTTGGCTTTGCCTGATGGATTAATTCTGTGGGGGTTCATGGAGTTGTATGCCTTGTTACCTCTTTCTAGAATGTCCTTCATAATATTTTGGAGTGCTGATTTGGTGTTCATGAATTTTCTGAGGTATTCTTTGTCATGGGAGGATTTTATTTCTCTCTATATTTTGAAAGATAGTTTTGGAGGGTATATCAAGCCGAGTTAGAGATTGTTTTCTTTTAGGACTTGAAATATTTTGCTCCAAACTCTCCTTTATTTGGTGGTTTGTGTTGAGAACTCAGTTGTGATTTTGATGGTCTCTCCTTTATTTGTTTCTTTTATCTTAACAGCTTTTAATATTCTGTTTTTGTGTCAAATTTCTGGAATCTTGACTATTACATATTCAATGGAATTTTTATTTTCCTGGATATCTTCTTGAATCTGTTTTATGAATTCCATTTCTTTCCTATATTGGGCATTCATGTTTCTTTCATTTTCCTAAGCTCCTCTATTTTTAAAATCTGTACCAGATCTAGAGTCACTAAGCAGGTTTTTTTTCCCCATCTCTGTAGTTCTCTGAGAAATTATTTCTGACTTGAGTTCTTTCTAGAACCTTGTTCATTTACTTGGTTGTTACCATTCAGAGATGCCAGGTAGGTGGCTTTCACATTGACCCTGGTTTTGCCTGTGACAAACTGGATGTCTGGGGTTACATCCTGTTTAAGTATCTTCTCATTTTCTATATTTTTAGGTTAATTCTTGGGTTGATGCTTTTAAATTACCTATGATGAGCAGCTTTATTGTTAGTATTCAGAACACTTAGGAAATGATTTCTTCTCAGAGGTGTCTTCCAGGAATAGCTGGCTTTTGGGTTTTGAGTCTATTGAAAGATCCTACCTCTTCAAGTTACTGGAAATAAGTTGCTGCCTATTTGACCCAGCCCCTGGGTCTTTGGCACTGGCTCACAGTGTTTTCTAGGACCCTTAGGTAATCCCAGTCTTGGTATACCAGGAGGAGCAACTGGTTAGAACAATTATGTCACTTTGGCAAAAGTGGTACAATCAGTAATAACAATAACATCAAGAATTTCCCAGAAAATCACAAACTGATGTAACCATTAATTCTCCACCTTGAACCATAAGAATTAGATCTTTTGGTTATATAACAAAAATCTAAAATGAACCAGAAGATTGTATACAGTAATAAGTTCTCAATGTGTCAATTTTAACCTCAGGGGAAAAATGAAAAGGTGTTAGATGAAAAGTAGAGAAATAGAAGAAAAAGAGATGAGATTAAAGGCTGGAGGACAAAGGAGTGCCATACAAACTTTGAAAAACTGGTGCAGAAGACAAGAGACAAAGAGAGAAGAAAGAAAGAAAGGGAAGCACAGAACAGAACAACAAGCAGAAGAAAACTAGAAACTACATTCACACTCATTTAAAAACAAGATCAAACAATGAAGAAAAGAAAAATGCACAAGAAAAAGGAGAGAGAAAGGGGGAAAAAGTCCACCTCAAGGTTTATCTCTGACACAACTGGTAGACGATATTTGGAAACAAGAGTCCAGATCTGTTTTGATTTATTCCATCAAACCAGGAGTAGCTTTACAACAATGTAGTGGATAATCTCAGTGAGTCTGCAGCTTTATTTCTCCTGAAGTTCAGGCTGGTTTCTGTTCTTGAGGCTGGGCCCAGGATTATTCATCCTGCAGCAGTCAGCGTACCTTTTGTGGGCTTGAACTCCACTGGGAGGTACTGGATGGAGCCAGCAGTTGTTCTTATTTCTGAGCTCAGTTGACCCCTCTCCGAGGCAATCATTGCCTCACAGGGATGGCCAGATCCACTCCACTCACTAGCCAGTGCAGTCCACAGTGCTCACTGCTCTGTTATACTACTACATCTCTCTGTGGAGCCTCTGGTTTTGCCAGCAGTCACTGTGTGTCGGCAGATTTGAACAGCTCCCCCCACACAGTGAGCCCCAATTTAGGGAGAGGGTGCCAGAGGCTACCTCCTTCTTCTTCACTGATGTTTCTCTCTTCACTCTGCTCATGGGCTTCAATTTTCACTTCAGATCCTTTATGAGTCTAGGGGATCCACTTCCTCACTTCTTCTCTTCCTTGTGTTGCTATATTTCAGTATCTGGACAGCAATATCAGGCTCTTTTTCTGCTTCTAACCACTTTTCCCTATAGCAGTTAATTTATTTTTTTTTTAAATTTTATTATTTTAAGAGAGAAAGAAAAGAAAATTTAAAAAAAGACAAAATAGAAAAAAAGAGGAAAGGTAGAATACAGAGTTCAAAAAAATTAACATCATAAAATTGCTGGTTGATACATTATATATTGTCAACTTAACAATAGTTGTTAAAGTTACAACATCAAAGCATAAAAAGTGGCCAGACACTCAAACATTGACAGTACAAACTCTTCTGTTCAGTGATCTAACAAAAGCTTAGTAATATGGTCATCTACTTTACACACTATATAACCATTATATCCTTTAGAGCACTTTCCTTCCTTTTCACTCTTATAATATCTATTATATCGATTATACTTTTATATGTATTATATTTTTTGGATACCATTATTCTGTCCATTCTTGTTAGTTTTTATACTAGAGACAATATGATATTTATTAATGAGTCTTGTTTATTTCATTAATGAGAATATTCTCAAGTTGTCTCCATTTACCGATAAAGGCCTCAAGATTATCTTTTTTATAGCTGAGTAGTATTCCATTGTATAAAAATACCACATTTTTTTCATCCACTCTGTGGTTGATGGGCATTTTGGTTGTTTCCAAGATTTAGCTATCACAAATTGTGCTGCTATGAACATGGGTGCACATATATCACTGTGACATGACCTTTTCAATTTTTCTGGGAAAATACCCAGGAAAGGAATAGTTGGATTGAATGGAACTTCCAATCCTAGTTTTTCGAGGAATCCCCATACTGATTTCCACAGTGGTTGCACCAGTCTGAACTCCCACCAACAGTGGAGCAGTGTTCCTTTTTTCCTGCAGCCTCGCCAACATTTGTTGTCAGTTATTTTCTTGATGCCAGCCTTTCTTTCTGGGGTGAAATGAAATCTCAATGCTGTTTTAATTTGCATTTCTCGAATGACCAGTGATAGTGAACATTTCTTCATGTATTTATTTACCATTTGTATATCTGCATCTGAGAAATGTGTATTCATCTCCGATACCCATTTTTGGAGAGGGTCTTTGAATTTGGGAGCTTGATGTTTTTCAAGTCTTTATATGTTCTGGATATAACTCCTTTGTCTGAGGGATTGTTGGCTAAAATTCTTTCCCATTCAGTGTGGGCTTTCTTTTCACTTTGTTGGTGATTTCTTTTGAAGTGCAAAAACTTTTTAGTAATATGAGATCCCAGTTGATGATTCTTCCAAGTATTTCCCATGTGGTTTGCGTTTTATTCATGAATTCTCTCCCTACTCCTATGTCTCCAAGATTTTTACCTACTTTGTCTTCCAGTAGATTTAGTGTTTCTGTTTTAATATTTAGATCCTTGATCCATTTTGATTTTAGTTTGTATAGTGATAGGCATGGGTCTATTTTCAGTCTTCAGCATGTGGAAAGCCAATTTTTCCAACACCATTTATTAAAGAGGCTATCTTTTTTTTCAGTGAACATATTTAGCCCCTTTCTCAAATATTGGGTGGCTGAGTGTCTTTGTAGTAGTGCTTGCATCTTCTAATCTGTTCCATTGATCCTTGGGTCTATTTCTTTGCCAGTACCATGCTGATTTTATTATTGTGGCTTTGTAGTATAGTTTCAAGTCAGGAATTGAGATGCTCCTGTCTTGCCTTTGTTGCCCAGAATTGCCTTTGCTATTCTAGGTTTCTTCTGTTTCCAAATGAATTTTAGGAATGTTTTCTCCAGATCTGTAATGTATGTTAATGGCATTTTGATTGGGATTGCATTAAATCTGTATAACAGTTTTGAGAGTATGGCCATTTTCACAATGTTGGTTATTCCTAACCAAAAGTAAGGAATATCCTTCCATTTTTAAATATCCTCTTCAATTTCCTTTTTTAGAGTAGTATAATTTTATGCATATAAATCTTTTATATTCTTGGTTAGGTTGATTCCTAGGTATTTCATATTTTTAGATGCTATTGTGAAAGGCGATATTTCCATAATTTCTTTCTTGTTGAGATTTTTGTTTGTTTACAGAAATGTTATTGATTTTTGAGTGCTGACTTTATATTCAGCTACAGTGCTGAACTTGTTTATTACCTCTAGTAGTCTTTTAATGGAGTTTTTGGGGTTTTCTATGTAGAGTATCATGTCATCTGCAAATAATGATAATTTAACTTCTTCTTTTCCTATTTTTATTCTTTTTATTTCTCCCTCTTGCTCAATTGCTCTGGCTGATATTTACAGCACTATATTGAATAGGAGTGGTGATAGTGGATATCCTTGTCTTGTTTCTGATTTTAGAGTGAAGGCTTTCAGTTTTTGTCCAGTTAGTATAATATTGGCTGTTGGTAGATAGATGGCCTTTATGAGATTGAGGTACATGCCATATATTCTGAGTTTTTGTAGAGTTTTTTTTTATCATGAAAAGGTGTTAAACTTTATCAAATGCTTTTTCTGCATCTATTGAGATGATTATGTGATCTTTATTTTTGGCTCTGTTGATGTGGTGTATTACATTTATTGTATAGGTTGAACCATCCCTGCATTCCTGGAATAAATCCCACTTGGTTGTGGTGTATAATCTTCTTAATGATTTGCTGCATTCTCTTTTCCAATATTTTATTGAGCATCTTTGCATCAACATTCGTTAGTGAGATTGGTCTATAGTTCTCCTTTTTGGTTGAGTTTTTCTCTGGTTTTGGTATCAGAGTGATACTTGCCTCCAAGAATGAGTTAGGGAGGACTGCTTCTCTTTCAATTTAATTGAAGAGTTTAAGGAGTATTGGCATTAAATCTTCTCTAAATTTTTTGTAGAATTCAGCTGAGAATCCATCAGGACCTGGGCTTTTCTCCGCTGGTATGTTTTCAATTTCATTTTTGATTTCATTAGCTAATATAGGGTTATTCAAAATTGCTATATCTTCTTGGTTGAGTTTGATAGTTCATATGTTCCTAGAAATCTGTTCATTTCCTCTGGGTTTTCCACCCTATGTGAGTAGAGATTTTCAAAGTAGGAGTTCATGATCTTTTGAATTTCCATGGGATCTGTAGTAATTTCCTTCTTTTCAGTCCTTGTTGTATGGATTTGAGTTTTTTCTTTCTTTTTCTTGATACGGTTGGCTAGGGGTTTATCAATTTTGTTTATTCTCTCAAAAAGCCAGTTCTTTGATTCATTGATTCTTTGTACTTTTTTTTGTTTCAATTGCATTCATTTTTGCTCTAATCTTTCTTTACAATTTCCTCTTTTCTATGAGCTTTGGGTTTGACTTACTCTTCCTTTTCTAGAAGCTTGAGATGTAGCATTAGGTTATTTATTTGTGTTCATTCCATTTTCTTGATATGACTAATTATTGCTATATTTCCCTCTTAGGACTGCTTTCATTGCATCCCATAGGTTACTGTATGTTTTATCTGCATTTTCATTGTATTGTAGGTATTGTTTTGTTTCCTGTTTAATTTCATCTGTAACCCACTAGGTTATTCAGAAGGTTGTTGTTTAATTTCCATGTATGTATGCAGGTTTTAGACCTTTTTATGCCATTGATTTCTAATTTTAGTGTGCTATGATCAGATATTATGCATGGGATAATTTCAATACCTTTGCATTTAGTTAAGAATGCTTTATGGGTTAATATATGGTCTATTTTGGAGAATGTCCCATATGCAGCTGAGAAGAATGTATATTCTGTTGTGGTTGGGTGGAACGCTCTGTAAACATCCACTAAGTCCATTCACTCAGGTCCACTAAGTCCATTCACTCACAGGTATGATTCAGTTCTGTTATTTCTTTGCTGATTTTTTGTCTAGTTGACCTATCTCTTTGTGACAGTGGGATGTTAAGGTTTCCTATTACAATTGTGTTCTAGCGTATTTGGTTTTTAATATCCGTTAGTATTTGTCTTATATAGTTGGGTGTTCTTGTATTTGGTGTATATATATTTATAATTGTTAGTTCTTTTCAGCATATTGTGGAATCCTGTTTCTTGATCTATTCCATCAACCTGTGGTTTTGTTGTTGTTTTTTTTTTGTACACAGTGTGAGGGAAAGGTCTGACTTTATTCTTTTGCCTGTATCAACACCAGCACTGAAATTTGTGGATATTCTTCTGATCTCATTTGTTTTGTGTGTTTGTTTTTGGTTTTGTTCTGGAGGCTGAACCCAGAACCTTATACTAAACTACACTCCAGGTGCTTTTTATTTTTTATTTTGAGACATAGTCTAAATTGCTTGGTGTTAGAGTATTCTCATGCAGTAGAGAAGTAAAAGTATAAAATGAACAGGTTTATTGAGTTGAGGACATGGGAAAAAATACATAACCAATGGTGGCTGGGCTGTCTCCTTTGTCCCAACCTGTTTCTTTTGATAGGTGAATTGAACCCATTTACATTGATGGATATCACTGATATGTACTGGCTTGACTTTGCCATGTTGTGTTCCTATTGTTGGTTTCTTGCTTTTCTCACTTGTTTAATTTCTTATCCAGCCTAGTGGTTTCTTTCTCTTGTTCTGGAGATTGTGGTCATTTTTATCTCTATCTAGCATGTCTTTCAGCACTCTTTCTAAGGTTGATTTGGTGGACATGAATCTCTTCAGTTGTTCTTTTTCATGGAAATATCTAGTTTCTCCATTAAATTTGAAAGACAGTTTTGCTGGGTATATCAGTCTGGGTTGAAAGTTGTTTTCTTTTAGGGCTTGAAATACATCACTCCAAGCTCATCTTAACCTGAAGGTTTGTGCTAAGAGGTCTGACTTGATTCTAATGGGTTTTCCTTGATAGGTGAGTTAGGTCTTTTCTCTAACAGCTTTAAGTATTCTGTTTTTATGCTGTATGTCTGAGATCTTAATTATTATATGTCTGGGTGTAGAATTTATGTTGGTTATGACTGTTTGGCATTGTATATGCCCCATTTATTTGTATATCAGTTTTTTTCCCCATGTTTGGGAAATTTTCTGCCACTCCTTCTGTGAACAGCTTAGTTACGTCCTTTGTGCTGTCTCCTGCCTCTTCGGTGATGCCAATTAATCTTACATTGTTTCTCCTGGCATCATCTTGAAGCTGCTGGATTGTCATTTCATGCTGCTTTGTTGTTTTTATAAGTTCTACCCTTTCATGATTGCTATCTGTGATCCTGTCCTCAAGGTCTGAGATTCTATCCTCAGCTTCATTTAAATGGTTTGCCAGTTTTCAATACAATTTTTTGTTTTGTGGATATCTCTTTGAATTTGTTTCATGGATTCTGCTTGTTTTCTGCATTTTTCATTCAAAGTTTCAATCAACTTCCCATGCTCCTGTATTTTTTTTTTATCTATTTCTTCTCTAGCTATGTTGAGCAACTCATTTACTAAGGTTGTTATTTCTGTCTTTACATAAGACATTATTTCTAATTTGAGTTCCTCTATAACTTCATGGATTTGTTTCTTTACTTCATTTGCTATCTTTTCAGAGATTTCTGGGGTATGACTTTTAAAGTCCTCTATTTCATTGTGGCCTGTACTTGCCCCTGATGGGCTAGATGTGTGAGATTGCATTTTGCCTTTTTTTTAGTCATTTTCACCTTTTGGGTAAATATTTGGTCTTTCTATTCCAACAGTCACAACTGTCCATAGTGTGAATTTTAGGGTCCTACTATGTGGTTGATGTTTGTCAAATTGCTGGGTACCACAATGAAGAGGAGAGCCAGTCACCTGAATTCCTCCTACAGGGCCTGTTAGGTGAGTCCTATATTCTTTCTGGGCTAACTAGCCTAGAAGTATTGATATAGGTCAACTCTTATTTCCTGCTGTTGCTATATCTTCAGGTTGTTGCAGGTCACCAGATCTCCCTGTCTATAGTGTTTGTGTCAGCTGAGGCCCTGCTAGGTCACTGGGGGTCTCATAAGCTCTTTTAATTTCCTCCAAGTTGGGGTAGGCATTATTGGTGCACTCCTCAACCTATCTGATGTTCTCTGTGTTGAGGAGGAGATTACCCACTCTCTTGCCAGGTTTCACCAAGATCTTACAGTTGGAGCAAGTTTCACTTCTGCTCCTATTTACGAACTTCAGACTTTTATTTTAGGGTCAAACTCACCACACTGACTGGAGCCTGCTAAGGTCTTCTGTTTGGGTGAGGGGTTCCTGAGTCTCTCATCGAGCCAGCATGGTAATTCACTGTAGTCCAAGGTTCTGGGAGGATGAGTTCAATCCAAAGATAAACTGTAGTACTAGGTCTAGGAGGTGGGTGGGTTCCTCAAGAGATGGGCACAGTGGCAGCAGTCCAAGGGGGCTCTGGCATGCCACGGTCTTCCCCAATGTTCCTGGCCAAGGGCCAGGCCCAGCATTGGCAGTCCAAGGCAGCTCAGGTATGTGGTGGGCTTCCCCCATGTTCCTGGTAGAAGGGCGGACCCAGCAGCAGCAGTCCGAGGCAGCTCAGGCATGCTTCTCTGATCGCTAGTTAATTCATAAAGACAGGAAAATTGCATTTTCCTGAGAATGGGGTGGAGAATTAATGAGGATTTCTGTTTAGTGGGTACAAAGTTTTGTTAGGAAACACAGAAAAGTCTTGAAAATTGTAATAATGGTTTCAAAACAATGTGAATCTGTCAAACACCAATGAATTCTGAATTATACAGTTAAAATGATTAAAATTGTACAATAAATCTGCATATTTTATGATAAAAATTATTTTCTATCTTACAATTAATTTTAGGATAAAATGTCAGTTTCTTGGCATGATATATCTATCTTTCATAGTATGATTCCCAACTCATCTATCCAGCTTGTCAACTATCACATGGCCCAGATGGTTAATGCCTGATACTTTTTCATCTTCTAGTACTCAGTTCAACCTTAATCACATTTCCTGAGAAGCCTCTTTTGACCCCATTTCACCTCCCTCTTTTCTACCCTTATCTGATAGGGTGTGCATCCTCTTTGTATCATAGCACCACGAGTACACTTGCATCTATCACATCGAATTCAAAATTTTAAAATTTAATTTTCCCAGTAATCTCTACTAGGCTGTAAGCTCCACAAGGGTATAAATTTTGCTTTTTATTTCTGTTACTCTATTATTTATGCCTTGAAAATGTTTAATATGTATTTGATATTTGAATAATGAGGGTGAATGAGAAGAAATACATTATCTAGTTTGAGTTAAATCACTGTATCTATTAATGGGAATAATAATAATTGCTTCCAGGGGTTTTCTGCAGAATGTTGTGACATAATATTTTTTATACTTATAAAACACACCAATGATTGACACATAGTAACTGACCAGTAAATATTAGATGTTGTTATGCATTTTTTTTCAAATAGCCCATGAAACTTTTGAAATAGAATTTCCATATCCCCTTCATAGTAAGGATTGCTAATTGGGAAGCGGGGGAGGAAAATGCAAGAAAATAACAGAGGCCGACATTAGCCTCTCTCCAGATTTCCAACACCCCTGAGGTTTGTCTTAGTGTAGGTGAGGGATGTGTATGCCTAATAAGAGAAGGATGGTGACAATGTGAGAAGGCTTCTATTTCTTGTCAATCTGTCAGGATAGGATTGTAGATCAAATGACCCTGCCCCCACCAACACTGAGCCCTGATGACACTCAACATCTCCCAGCAATGACTCCTTCCTTGGGTGGAGGTAAGACTTTCCTTAGGAGAATGATTGTGGAGGCAAAATGCCTTTAGACCTGTGTACAGGTGTACAGAAAAACTTAGGCCCCTGTCCAACCCTCATGGTCCAACTATTTCAGGCAAGTAACTGGGAGAGTTTTCAACTGAGTCTTCTTTACTTCACTGTAGCGTAGTTTCTGAGGTTCACTCATGAACAAAGACTATGCTAAGGATTGTATTTGTAGTTAGAATACTCCTGAGTTTGCCAGGTTTATTTCTCCAGAATATACAACTATCTGAAATATACTACACACACACACACACACACACACACACACTGTATTAGTCATTTTCCTATTACTATTACAAAATACCCAGACACAATTTAAAAGAAGAGAAGTTTACAGTTTTGGTGGATTCAGTGCATCGTTGGCTGACTCAGAGAAGAAAGAGTATCAGGCATGGCAGAAGGGCACAGCAAGAAATGCAGCTCCACCCAAAGCAGGCAGACGAGAAGCAGAGAGATAAATTTGAAGCTGGGGACAAGAATTCACCCTTCTAGATCATACATCAGTGGACCAACTTCAACCAGGTCTTATTTCCTGATAGCCCATTCAGCCATGAACTAGTTGATTAATCCACCAATTAGTATAACAGCCCCGTGTTCCAATCACTTTCCAAAAACCTCATCTCTCTGTCCATGAAAGTAGGGTCATGCGTTAGATTTAAAGGATAACAAATATCAAAAAGTTCTCCAAAATATATCCATTATAATTTAATCTACCGTCCTTTTTTTTTTTTAACCTTAGTTAAAGCTTAAAGGAAGTATGTAGTTATATTCAAACACATTTCCTGTGTAGGTCAGAGGATGTTGATTTGATCTAGGAAAAACAAGATAAATTCTTTGAAGATGTTTATGCACTGGATTAATTTGAGTGTGTTCCTCAAAAATTTGTATCCCTAAAGCCTGTGGCAGTGTGAGGGTGTGTGCCACTCTGCCTTGCTCAGAAATTTTTCTGTAGTAACACATAATGGACCAAGACAAATTTCCTGGAAGAAGGGACATCTTTACCTAAAAGAAGGACATGATGGAAAGGAAGGAATATTTGGGGAAATCAAGTATAAGTGTAGAGAGATAGAATGGATCTAGTTTTCTAACTTTTATTCTAAAATTAAAGCAGAATCAATAGCCTGATACCCAAGAAGGTAAACATTTTCTACAATTCTGTAGCCCTAATGACTCCTCAATGATTGCTTTTCAGAATAAAAGTCTAAAAACAAAAATGTCATATACTTAGATTTGATACTGCAAAAAAAGAGGAAGCTGCAGAGACTTAAACTTTTGCAGTCTGTCAGTGTGTGTGTGTGTGTGTGTGTGCATGTGCATGTACAAGCATGCATGTTTGGGGTCCCAATGTTGGTTAAAAAATGAAAAAAAGAGTAGATGGAATCCTATAGCCATGACACAGGGAAAGAAAGTGGCTTCCAAGCTTACTTATAGGATGACGGGCATGTGTAGTTCTGGGTTGAGCCCTGAAGGTTTGCTTAAATGTAGACCATTGCCTTGGAAACAGGTAGGGATATGGTTATAGGCATTTATTAAACTTCTGTCATTAAGTGTCTTTTATAGTTTTCCCTACAAGCTGTGATTGGAAAAAAATGTGGCTATCTTTGCTTATAATTTCTCATGTGCAATTTTTTTGGTGGCGAAGGTCACAATTCATTCTGCCTTTCCCCTTGGGACAACTTTGGGAGGTGGTGAGGATCTGAGGTCCCCTTGGCAGACAATCAGAGGTTGTTGGGAGTCACAGAGGAGGCAATCCTTTCTCTCTGCAGGGTGTGTAAAAGATGGAGTTGAAAATAGAATAAAACAAGAAAGAGCAATGGCATAGGAACTTAAACATGATGCATTCTGGAGCCATTCAGCAGGAGGCTTTTCAGCCTGGGGCAGGGAGCACAGGGCCTGTATCCTCCCAACCCCCACACCTATTTCACTCTGCCAGCTGTCACATCCATTCAGCTGTGACAATGAAGGGCAATTTATGCTTCATTATATTATTCAGGCCATTGTTACCCTCTTATTAGTGAGGACATTGACATAGTTACATCTGGTGCTGTATCTATTACGATTTAGATTCTGCCTACATGAATACAGAAAAATTAGGCCAGACTGTAATTTCATAAATTCTACAACCAAGACGTTAGAACAGTTACATGTGTAAATGTAAGTAATTAAATCAGTTAAATGAGAAATAATGCCTAACTTTTTGATATTCACATATTATTTGAGTAATTCTTACAATTGCATGACTAATCAGCACTTATATGAAAATTTTAGGTGCATATTAAAGCATTCATTTTAGTTCTCCAATACAAAGTCAAACACATACACATGTGTAAAAACTGAGTGAACAAAACCAGAGTGTTCTGGTCATCTATTATGTTTGTTGCATAGTTTTTACATGTTTGTTATATTGTTCAGGCTTATTAGACCAGATGATGCTAATAACAGTAAAGCTTTCGACTGTTCTTTCTCTCTGGGGAGGCTTGTTGGCCTAGCCTTTGTGTCTCCATCTTGTGGCCTAGTTTCTGACAACTCAGACCTTAATCACAGGCCTGGTTTTCCTCTTATCTCTTCTGACTCTATCTTGGGCTTGATCCCTTCGTAAATTCTATCAATCTCTACCAAACTTTGTTATCTGTAGTAAGTATAACCCAGCAGGAGACAATATTTCAATGGGTATAGATGTAGTAGATAGAAATATATCTGTATTTTCTATTCAGCATCTGACACTTCTTTCTACATGTAAGCAGTCACTCTTTGGAGAACTTTCACCAACTCATCATTTTGCAGGCATCATTTTTACAATATAGGAGGCCCAGCATAATTTGGTGAGCAGTTACTTCTTAACCTCATCTCCTCTGCCCCTGTTGACTTATCCTGGTTTACCAGTCTCACTGTTCCATGGATACACCATGCCTCCTGGCATCTCAGGGCTCTGGCTGAGCCTTCCTCCTGGGACCGTCTTTCTGCAGATCTACATCGTGTTCTCATTGATTGACTGCTCAAGCATCCCATCGTCAGTATGGCTTATCTTGAACAACTAAGCAGGAGAGCAGCTCTCCTATGGCTCTTAGTTTTCACAATTTGATTTTCTCCTTTGTGCTAGGACAGATTCCTCTTAGGTTCATAAACTTCATCTAGTCAGAGATTTTATTCACTACTCTGTCACTAACTCACAGAAGGGACTGGAATATGATAGATGCTTGGTAACACTTGAATAAACAAGCTAAGATATAGAAAGAGTTTCTATAAACTAATGAAAAATGTTTGCAATCTAATGAAAAACAGTTATAAAATCCATAAAAGTCTAAACAGTCAGCAAACATATGGCAAATGCTTACCCTTTCAGGAGTAAAGAAAACATATATAAATTTATAAGTGGCCATATGTTTATCATCGAATTACCAAAAAGGCTAAAGTGCAGTGACATCCAGTCCTGGTGGACATGTGAGCTGCTAATACCTCTCCTACACTCCTAATGGGGGTCTGAATTGCCTTGGGATTTTGGGAAAATTATTTGTCAGTATTTGTCAAAATTAAATATTCACATATTTAAGGGAGGATTCTAGATTTCATGGATCTCAAAGCTCAAATTTCAATAGATTACATTCATTTTAACTTTTTATTCATTCTTCTTGAGGAAAAATAGTGCAAATTCACAAATACAACAGAAATCTTAAGGTGGTCTAAAGGATTTGTGCAACCTGTGCTGGAAGGCTGAAGTTTTACTAGTAACTTGACAAATCTGGCTGCATTACACAAACTTTCTGACTGACAGCACCTCTTCTAGGAATGAGTGGTATTCAAATAAGAGACCAAAGTGTAAGGCATACACGTATGAGGCTATTTTCTAGGGCACTGTTAATAATAAAATAAGAATTAATGATAATCTTAGTGTCTGCCAAGGATGGGAAGGTCAAATAAATATATCCATTCTATGGATTATTATTATTAGCTGTTAAAAATCTGTATATGACATTGTATGAAAAAGCACTAAGCTAATGTAAATAGTATAATCCATTTTGATAAGAATAAGAGACTAAGCAAGAACAAAAATAAGAGTAACATTATATTGCCTGTGTAGAAATTTACATATTTTATGTGTGTGTTTGTATTAACAATATAAACGTATGGAAAGATATAAATTGTTAACCCTAGGTACCTCAGGTTGGGGGTAAAGTTAGGAATGGACAAATGAATAACAAAATTTTCTTTATATGGTCTTGAGTTATTTGACTAATATCAGTGAATCCATTTAACTTTTTCTTTTTGTGATACCAAGGTTTTACTTTTAATTTTTAGTGTTTATTTTTTATTTTTAAAGTTTTTATCTTTGTTAATGCATATTTGCATTTCATAAAGATCACATTCATGGTGGGAAGTTGGTATGTGTGCATAACACATCTTAATTATTTTTTCATCCTTTCCTTCCTCTTTCCTCCACCTCTTTTTCAAAAGATCTTGTTTCTTATTATCTTTTATTTTGCTCTGTATTTATATTTTCAGTTTCTCATACAAGAGAAATTAAGGGTCTTGGGTATGCTAGCCATGTGCTGTGCCACTGAGCTACACGGCCAACTCCAATTCCTAACTTTATAATTAAAACATGGAATTAAAAAATTTAAAAGAAAATCTATCATCTTGTTAAGTGTAGTCATGATGTTATGGTAAAAGTGATGATGCTAATAAAAACATTTTTTTCTTTATTGGTTATTATCATGAGCTCAGCAAAGTTTGGTCCCTGCTCTTAAGAAGTAAGCAAATTGAGATAAGCAAAATGTTTAGAAAAGGAAATTACTAGGTTATTTGTCAAAGAAGCTGTGAAATGCAAGTTACACTAATAATAATGAATAATGGAAACAATGGGGTTATACATTACAGCAGAGAACTGGGATAATCATCAAAAGCAAACAAGTGAGCATTTGAGAGGCAACCTCCTGGGACAGTGTCCTCAGGAGGGACATATAACCCAAGTGAAGGACCAAGTGGAGATGGACTGGATTGAATAATGATGCTTTTCTACTAACGTTAGTGAGGACTCATTGCAGAGAGTATGTTGATGTAGCCTATCTTATGCTATTTTCATATGATCTATGCATTGGTTACTTTTATGATATTCCTAGTGCAGATATGGCAATTTGTTTGAAGAAGTTCATGTGACTAGAAAATGGCAGCCTAAGGACTGGAGGAGCCCAGGCCCATTCAATCTAAAGTACTGGCCAGTACAAACTTGCATGTTTGGAGATATCGCATGGATAATTTTGTTGGAAAAGGTGGGCTTCATCTGGTTTATCATTTATCTAGGAGCCTGTTGCATTCTATAGCACAGGGTATAGAATAAGAAATAAGCTTTATTAAGGAAGGGAGAATTTACACAATGAGTCTGTAAAAGATAAGGATCCTCTTATGTAATCACAGAAACACATCCCAGATATAGGAGCTCTAGGCCAATAGTATCAGTCCCCTGGACTGAAGACATCTGGAGAGATGGCACCCCAGTTCTGGTGTTACAGGATAAGCATGTGAAGGCAGCTGCATCCATTTTGGGGGTCACTGGGAATTCAGAATGTGCAGGTAAATTTGAACTTTTGATGTTAGTGCTATGACAAAGGAAGGCACTGAGTTATTGGCTTGCAAAAGAATGTACTCAATTTTATGCAATTCAGGGAAGGTTTTCTAATGGAAACCTTTTTCAAAGTGATTCTAGATTGAATCTAACTGAAGTTATGGTCTGGACCAGATGACATTTTTAGTCCTTTCACAGAGTTTCTGTGGTACTGAGCAGGGTGAGTCACTTAATAAAGGGAAGACTTGAACTCAACTGGTTTGCTTGACAAACATAAGAAATAAAAAGGCTTCAAAGAAGTATGGGCTAGATTTAGGTAGGTGTAATTCCTTGGGGCTTACTGGGGACAGTCAAGGTTTTAAAACCTTAAGTTAGGCAGTGCTGATAAATTTATTATCTGTAGGAGAAACCATTTACTAGGGCCTATAGAATCTTCAGCATGGTGAGGTCTTCTAGAGTTGAAGTCACTCTTTTATTTTTTTTTTATTTTAAGTAGAATAAAATAAAACAAAACAGAATAAGTCAGATCAGAACAGAACAATGTAAGCAACACAGGACTTCAAAACATGACAATAGGAAATCAACAGTGGCTACCATGTCTCTTGTTTTCCTCAAAATAGTTGTCCATACATTCATACACAATAAAATCAAACAAAACAAAATAGTATAAAACCAATCAAAACGAAAGAATGAAAGCATTATGGGACTTCAAAACAAGATAATAGGAAATGAACAATGGCTACCATAATATCTCTTGTGTATTTCAAAATAACTATCCATGCCTTCACACATTATGTAATAAAATAATAGAAAACAGACTAAAACCAATCAAAACAAAAGAATGAAAGTGTTATATGACTTCAAAACAAGGTCATAGGAAACCAACCATGATTACCATAGTATATCCCATTATGTTCCAAATAGCTGACCATAACATCAGACACAGTAAAATATAACAAAACAAGACAGAACAAAAACAAACCTAACAAAATTTTTGAAAACAATACATGAGTTCAAGACAAGACAATAAAAAATTAACAGTGTTAATTTGTTTCCTCCCTATCACTTTTATAGTAATCAATTGTGCATTTTGGATCCCACTAACTCCTCCTGTTTTTTATGCTAGTGTTCACTCATATTAGTTCAAGCCATTTGCCCATGAACATGATCTCCAGTTGCATCCATTTACCTATGAGAACCTCAAGATTATTCTATTTTATAGCTGGGTAACTTTCCATTGTATGAAAATACCATATCTTTCTTATCCATTCTGCAGTTGATAGGCAAATTACCCTTGCATTTTTTTCTGGTCTCTTGTCACATGGAACAATTGTTTTCTCTCCTTTGATTTTCAGTTTGTGAATTTCCTTTTGAGTTAAATGTGTTCCTTGTATACACTTTATTGATGGATCTTGTTTCTTGATCCACTCTCCCTGTGTTTCTTTTATTGCTGAGTTAGGTCATCTACATTCATGGTTACAACCAGCATACACTGGTTCATCTCTGCCATGCTATCCTCTTGATTTTGACTCTCCACTTTCCCCCTTCATTCAGTTGCCTGTTCTATTTGGCGATCCTCCTCTGCTGCTATTTGTGGAACCATGGTCATCTTTATGTCTCTCTAGAATATCCTTTAGCACTCTCTGTAGTGCTGATTTGGTGGTAATGAATTTGTTCAGTCGTTCTTTATCATGGAAGTATCTGATTTTTCCATCAATTTTGAAAGATATTTTTGCAGGTTACATCAATATGGGTTGCAAGTTGTTTTCTTTCAGGATTTGAAACACTTCACTCTGAACTCTTCTGGACTTGATGGCTTGTGTTAACAAATCTGCTGTGATTATGATTGGTTTTCCTTTATAGATGATCTGTTTCACTTCTCTAACAGCTTTTAATATTCTGTTCTTGTGCTGAATTTCTGGGATAGTGATTATTACATGTCTGGTGTAGACTTACTTTGGTTATGGCTAGTCAGAGTTTTATATGCCTCACTTATCAGTATGTCAGATCCTTTCCCCACATTTGGGAAGTTTTCTGCTATTACTTCTGTAAATAGCTTTTTATTTCTTTTGTGTTGACCCCTGCTTATTCACCAATCACTCCTAAATTATTTTTCTTTGTGTTATCTTGCAACTATTGAATTGTTATTTTCCGGTTCCTTGTTATTTTTAAGAGATCTTCCTTTTCACAATCGCTAGTCACAATCTGAAAGTCTATCTTTAATCTCTTTCAAGTTGTTTTTCCAGCTTTTGATTGACTTTTCAGTTTCCTGGGTATCTCTTTGAATCTGTTTCATCTATTGTAATTGCTTTCTATATTGTTCATTCAAGGTTTCCATCATTTTCCTATGCTCTTCTTCTTTATCTATGTCTCCTTTAAATATACTGAACAATTCTTTCACTACGTTTTAATTTCTTTTTTTTTTGCCTGAGATATTATTTCTGATTTGATTACTTTTACAGTCTCATGAAGTTGTTTCTTTACTTCAGTTACTATCCTCTCAGAGATTTCAGGTGTGTCACTTCCTTTTTTTCCATGACTATGTCTCCTAGACTTGTTCTGCATGAGCTGGAGGTCTGAGATTGCCTTTTGCTTCTTTGTCTTGGCATTCTTCTATGTTCCTCCTGACAAGCTGGTTGTGGGGTCCCAGGACTTCTCATGTTGGCTGGCCCACCGTGGTGTAGGAGAATGGGATGGGAACTGGCTCCTCTGACCCCAGGTTTCCAGGGAGGTAGTAGGGCATGGGGTGGGCTTCTCCATACATGTGCAGCTACAAAGGGGCTTCCCCAATGGCCAAGGGTGCGTGGTGGTTGGGCTGCTTCTCAGCCTGCATGTCTACACTAGGCATCCATGACAGTGACAGGCACACAAGGGTGTATTTGTCTGATATCCCGGTGGGTGATGGATGCTCAAAGGAAGCAAGGGCCTCCAATGTTGGCCTGCAGGTGCATGGGGCTTACCTGGCTGCATGTCCCTGCTCCCACTGGTGTTCCTAGAAAGCAAGCCTTCTGATAGTGGCAGCTGGCAGGCGGAGGCAGATCTGGCTTGTTCTCTCTGACTGCACTGGCTGCCCGCAGGAGGCAAGCCTCCTTATCTGAAGTGACTCTTGACCTGGAAAAGTGTTTAGAGAATGAAGCCCTCAAGACTGACATGGTGGTCCCTCCGATAGTTGTAACTACTTGAGTGGTTGAAGTGGAAACATTGCTAGAGCACAGCAGTTTAAGAGCAGGTTGGGAAATGCAGTAAGAATGTAAAAAAAAAAGGAAGACAGGGGCTCCCTGCAGTCTTCTCTGGACTGCCAATTTTCTGTTCCACTTGACTTTAGTTTCTGTCTAGTGAATGGGAAAATGAATAACTTTCTGGACCACCAGCATGCACTCAAGGCTGTTTCAAAGGCATGGGCCATGAAAATGAAATTATTTACACATCCTTTCTGTGCAGTTACTTTCAAATTTGCTGATTAAAAAAAGAAGAAAGAATGATGACACAAATGAATACAAGAGGAAGATGGGGCATAGAACAGACGATATTTATGCCTGATATTTTCAACCTTAGCAGTGAGAATGATGAACTCGGGATCACTGGAAATGGAAATAGTTGACTTAACAGATGGCAGGCAGCTCTTGTCAGAGAAGACTGTTCTGAGCTTGAGCCTAATTGAGTAGCTCATATCTATATAAATTAACATTTTAAAGCTATATCATTCTCAGGAGAATTTTCCAGGTAAACATTTAAAGTTTTTCAGGGGAAAACTTACCACTGGACAAAGGATTATTTTAACCTGTTCAGAAACTGTACATTGCAAATTCAAACAGATGATGATCTGGTTTAAAAAATGATGCACACATTTTTATTTTTCTGAGTCTTACAATGTTTTTCTGTGAGTGCTGTTGTTTGAACAGCTCCTTAGGGCAAACATCTGCCTGCTTGAAATTCTATTAAGAAAATATCTTCATTTAAATCTTTTCTCATATCCCTCTCATGCAAATTTCAGAATATAGTCAACCAGGCTAGAGGCAAGTGAAGTAATTAGGTATGTCTAAACTAACATATTTAAATTTTTAGGTATAATGTATAGTAATGTTCACTGCAAGTACAAGTTTAACATTGAATATCAGTCATTTTCTTCATTAGACTTCATTAGCCTTTATGAACACTCCAGTAGTATCTAAAGTTCAAGTGACACTGACTTGGGCCCAGTTGTTTCTGGGAACTGTAAAGCTAGAAACTGCTAATTAAACTGACGTCTGCAAGCCTGAGTGTAGGGCTTACACAGTAGAAAAGAAACACTTTTTATTTCTTATACAGAAAATCATATAAAAGAAGGGTCCAAAAAAATCAACCAAGGCTAAGCCATCAATATGAGAAAAAAAGATTAATTCATGGTGGACTTGTGGTACCTGTAGTTTTCTTAAGAGCTGAGGTTGATAATTTACTAGCAGTATTTGTCACCTGGGTACTGAAGCAAAATTCAAATGTTCTCTGCTTATAAAACAGAAGGTTGCAAAATAAAATTTAAAAATCTCTTTCCCTAATCCACATAGTCCCTTACCCCCATTCAAGTTTCATTTTATAGAAGGCAATTTTTAAATCATTTCTGTTTTGTTTTTTTAGTGGTTATCTTCATAAATCTAAATTGTGTGATTGCAGGGATATTTCTTGCATACTTTTAAAAAATGTAAATAGATCTAGGAATTATGAAAGATGAGAAATTCATCTTCTTTCCACTTCATTTTGCATTTCTCACTTATTGTTATTTATGGTACAAATTTTGGGTCTTGTTTTTGTTACCTTTATATTTCTGAATAATAGACTTTTAATTCATAACTGTTGGACAGTATTTCTAGACATCCACTGGGAGAGAAATATACATTCCTCCTGATCGTGGTTCCAGGACTTTCCATTGTCCAAGTTTTCAGTGTTTATATTCTAGTCCACCCAAATGCAGAGAATCTTAACAACCCACAGGCTGGTACTCCCAACCCTCCCTTCATGGGTTATAAGAATTTTAGAGACAGTTTGCCAGTTGAGCCTGGAGGTAAATTCCAATGTTGGGACTTGAGAAAGTAGGGGTTCATAAGAGTTGGGGTGGCTGGCTGACATACTGATACCATTAGTCCACAGATAAACCTTCGACTACCACCAGGATTTTCCCCCCAGTTTTCTGCTCTAACTCTACTCTCTTTGCAATTTGGAGTTTTGAACATCTCTTGAAGCTCTCCACTTCTGATGTGGAATGGAGACTTCTTTATATTCTTTTTTCATCCACTAATGTGGTATTATGAAATTTCCATCTTTTTCAGAAAGTTATCTAATCCCTGGCTGGATAATAGATTCCCTCTCATTCTCTGGATTGGTTATGATCTATTGAATTTGTACTTTGTTACTCCTATTTTATTGGGAAATTTGAGAAAGAAGAGAAACAATACATATGTGTTGAACATCTGTTCTATAGGAATTTGCTGCTTCATTCTAATATTTGCTGTGTAGTTACTGCATCTGACTGTTTTGTCTATGTTAAAGTTGCAATAAATGCACTTCTGACCAATATTTCCCTGTTCACAGATGTGGGATAGGTCTTTCCAAGAAATCTTCAGTGCTTCTGGGTTTTGTAGGTCCTCTGCGATCAGAACCACAATGGAACTACAGTCTGGCTTCCCATTACTTCTTCACGGACACTTTGGTCCAAACAGAATGCTTTGCTATGGATATTACTTTATTTCTTTACCTTTTTACTTTTGTTGTCCCTTTCCCAGCACCATACCTGCTACTTGAAATGCTATCCAGCCTGCAGGAGTGTTAATGATTGGCTGCTTTACAGAGCTTTTTCTGACTTCAGCTAGTTTTCACTTGCTCTTCCTGAACTCAAACCATTGTTTCTTTCTCTGGTGTTTATGACACTAACTCAGAACTGTGCAGTATTGTATCTTCCTTGATCCTTAATCTCATGGAAGACAGGGTGCATATCTTTAGCATATTTGTCTTCTCTTGGATTCCTGGAATATCAAATGCTTACTAAGGTCTTTTGGAGTTCTCTATGGAGCAAATATCTTCTTTCCTGCTCCTATACAGGTGATAGACATATTTATTATCTTATGTATCTTCTCAAAGGCATGGTTTCTTCAACAATTTGACTTAAGGTTTCTTAGTATCAATTTGTAGTTGCCCTTGAAGATGTACTGGGTGTGTATTCTACACAAACATAGGACACATGGGGATTTTAGTGTGGTATGAACTGGACCTATGAGAATTGACTAAGAAATGAAATAACTTGTGAAGATTCTCCATTATTTAACCATAATGGCATCCTCAAAATTTGGAATCACTCAAAATTAATATAATAAGGAATAGAACAAATGCTCCAGAAGTAGATGTGTTCCAGTTAATCTTGATTATCAAATTGACTGGATTAAGGACTCCTGGAAAAGTGGATAGGTTGTGAGAGGATTAATCTCATCAGTCTTTTTGCTTCTTGTACTTTTGATATTCTCCTGCTCACTGCTTCCAAGATTCCTTTAATTGAACAATTTTCTTCTGCTGCATTCTTTTATAATTATATTTTTGCATTGGAACTGGTCAACCATGAACTAAAAACTGAAACCATAAGACAAATTGGATCTCTTTTCCTTTAAGTTGTGAGGATTAGATATTTTGTCTTAGCAATGGGAAAGATGATCGGTAATAGATAGGAATATACAAAGTTGAAAATTTTGCCCCTTCAGATTGCCTCAACTCTAGAAGCTCCATTTTCTTGAACCATCTTCTTTATTCTACTAAGCTATCAACAATTCTCAGTGACTTACAATTCAGAGTTGGTTTTAACTCATTTTACAGTAAGGTGCAGGTCAACCATGTGTCTTTTCTCTCTGGAATGCAGAATGGAAAGTCACCTTGGTTGAGGTATGTGGGCCTTGTGACAGGAGGAAAAGATTAAAGGTAATACTTCAGGATACCTGTACATGCTTTTGTGCTAAAAGCATCTACTCTGAGGGGAGGGAGGAGAATAATAT
Organism: Hydrochoerus hydrochaeris; assembly: GCA_004027455.1. NCBI lineage: Eukaryota > Metazoa > Chordata > Mammalia > Rodentia > Hydrochaeridae > Hydrochoerus > Hydrochoerus hydrochaeris. The sequence goes on along the minus strand of PVLA01013126.1, from coordinate 2,780 downwards.
GTACTCAATTCAGAAAATACATCAGTTGCTATAATAAAAATTACAATGGAATAACTAAAGATAAAAAGGGACATCTCCATGTGCCAGATACTTAACATATTTACTTTATCCTTAAGTAAGCTTTGCCAGGTTAGTCACAGAAACATACTCATGGGTTAATTTATTAACCTAAAATCACTCATCTAAGCTAGGTGAAAAATTGACATTCTAAATGAGGGCCCCTAGCATCCAATAAAAATAAATAAATTCCCTTCATTCGTCAAGGTAAAGTCATCAAGATCAAACAAATAATTATACCAACAGCATGTAAAAATGAGTTTCTAAAGCATTTTGTTCATAATTTTGGTTTCAACCCTTTATCTGTCTTCATTTATCACATCTGAGGTTCACCATCATTTACTTGACATCATGTTTGGGTAAGAATCTTCTTCCAGTTTTCCTATCTTCTCTTCTTCTGAGTAAACTCTCCAGGCTTAACCAGACATCCTAAAATCTCCCTCCCTTGAGTCATGCTGGTACCAGCAAAGACTAAACACTATCAAAATCTTAGGTGGCTCTTTTTTTTTTTCATTTATTTATTTAAAGAGGAAAAAAACAGGAAAAAGGTAGAAATATTACAGAATTTCAAGAAAAGAAGATAAGTAGTAAGAAATCACTAGTTGATACGTTACACATTGTTCTTTTAGAAATAGTTATTCAAGTTACAGGATTGAAGCGCACAAAGTAGGCACTAAAGCAGTGAGAGTGCAAACAGATCTGTTCAACAATCCAACAAGAACCTAGAAATATGGTCATCAATCCCACACACCTAAACATACATGCAGCTATATCTTTTATAGAGTTTCCTATTTCCTCTTTTTTTTTACAATAGCAATTATACATTTTAAAAATTTTATTTAAAGAGAAGAAAAAAAGAAAAAAAACCCCAAAAGGGTAGCAATAATACAGAATTCTAAAAGAAAGAAAGAAAAAGGAGAATGAGAAAAAGCCCCACTAAGAAATCAGTAATTTGTAAATTACATACTGTCATCTTGGATGTAGTTGTTCAAGTTATAAAGTTAAAGGGTACATAGTAAATATACAAACAGTCAGACTACAAACAGTTTTGCTCAAAGATCCAACAAAGATTCAGCAATATGGTCATCTATTTTACACACTCAAACTTACATGCAGTTATATCCCTTAAAGCACTTTCTTTTCCACTCTTTTTTACAATAGCAATTACACATTTTGTTCTTATTACACTTGTAGTTCTTATTTACTTTGTACACTAGAGACACAATATGATATTTATAAATATGATTCTTATTTATTTCACTAATGAGGATAGTCTCAAGTTGTCTCCATTTGCCTATAAAGGCTTCAAGATCATCATTTTTATAGCTGAGTAATATTCCATTGTATAAAAATGCCACATATTTTTCATCCACTCTGTGGTTGATGGGCATCTTGGTTGTTTCCAGGATTTAGCTATCACAAATTGTGCAGCTATGAACATGCGTGCACATATATCACTGTGATATGAACTTTTCAGTTCTTTGGGGAAAATGCCCAGGAGGGGATAGCTGGATTGAATGGGGCTTCCAATCCTAGTCTTCTGAGAATTCTCCATATGGATTTCCATAATGGTTGCACCAGTCTACATTCCCACCAACAGTGGAGCAGTGTTCCTTTTCCCCCACAGCCTCACCAACATTTGCTATCAGTTGATATCTTGATGGTAGCTATTCTTTCTGGAGTAAGGTGGAATCTCAATGCCGTTTTCATTTGCATTTCTTGAATGACCAGTGATGGTGAACATTCTTCATATATTTATTTGCCATTTGTATATCTTTCCCTGAGAACTGTGTGTTCATCTCAGATGCCCATTTTTGGAGAGGGTCTTTGAATTTGGGGGGCTTGATGTTTTCCAATTCTTTATATATTCTGGACACAAGTCCTTTGTCTGAGGGGTTGCTGGTTAAAATTCTTTCCCACTCTGTTGGTTTTCTTTTCACTCTGTTGGTGATTTCCTTTGAAGTGCAGAAACTTTCCAATAATGTGAGATCCCATTTGTTGATTCTTTGAAGTGTTTCCTGTGCAGTTTGTGTTTGGTTCGTGAATTCTCTGCCTAACCCTATGTCTCCAAGACTTCTACCTACCTTGTCTTCCAGTAGGTTTAGTGTTTCTGTTTTAATATTGAGGTCTTTGATCCATTTAGACTTTTGTTTTGTGCATAGTGATATGCATGGATCTAGTTTCAGTCTTCAGCATGTGGAGAGCCAATTTTTCCAACACCATTTATTAAAGAGGCTATCCTTCTTCCAGGGGCATATTTAGCACATTTGTCAAATATCAGGTGGCTGAGTGTCTTTGTAGTTGTGCTTGCATCTTCTAATCTGCTCCATTGATCCTCAGGTCTACTTCTTTGCCAGTACCAAGCTGATTTGATCACTGTGGCTTTATGGTACTGTTTCAGGTCAGGAATTGAGATGCCTCCTGCCTTGCTTTTGTTGCCTAGAATTGCCTTTGCTATTCTAGGTTTCTTCTGTTTCCAAATGAATTTTAGTAGTGTTTTCTCTAGATCTGTGAGGTATGTCAGTGGTATTTTGATTGGGATTGCATTAAATCTGTATAACAGTTTTGGGAGTATAGCCATTTTCACAATGTTGGTTCTTCCTAACCAAGAGCAAGGAATGTCCTTCCATTTTCTAATATCCTCTTCAATCTCCTTTTTCAGCATAGTATAATTTTCAGCATATAGGTCTTTTACATTTTTAGTTAGGTTGATTCCTAAGTAT